>CM045557.1:11583345-11666239 GCA_024721245.1 Mitragyna speciosa
ATTAACTTCCTAAGGTCAAGTTTTAATAATAAATTGAAATCCCAAAAATGAGATGAAGCTCCATAAATGTAAAAGTCAACTTTCTTTATTCTGTGCAATCAAACAATCACACTGGAATTGATTGACTGAAAAACTTTTGAAACTCCATCATACTCCTAGCAGAACAAGGATTCAACTAGAAAGCGGAATGATATGCCCTATCAGACCTATTCCACAATTCCTATATCCTTGAATCCTAGCTTGGTCTTCAAGATTTAACTGATCTATTGAAAATTTTGAATTTTTTGTCTTTCAAAGTTTCTAAAATACCCTTGACCATTAAGAATAAAAACTGCAAACTAATAATTAGTTCTAGTTTAAGGTAAAAAAGTAAGTACATTAAAACATGATTAAGAGAAAGAGCTTTGGAGTGGTTGCATTGAGATTGAGCAGCTTTAAACTTTGTCTGATGATTTCTTCTTGGTGAGTCTCTTATCTGTTGGATGATTCTCCCCATGAACGAAGAAAACCTAGCCTGTGATTTTGGGATACTTGGGAGGCATAAAAACCTACTTCGTTTTGGTTGCTGATACTTTATAAGTCAAAGGAAAACTAAGAAAAAATCAGTTTGAATTTTTTTGCTTATTGGCCATAATGACATTGACTTTTTTTAACTTTTAAATAAGCGGGTGAAGTGCTGTATAACTTGTGAAACATTAGATGCTTCCGATCAGGAATTTCATGTTTTGAATTCTTGAACTTCTTTGTCCTAAGCTGATTTTATACTTCCATAAAGCTCTTTAACATTACTAATTTTGATTTTCTGATTAATCCTCCTGAAAATAAAAGAGCAATCTGCCATATCAGCCAAATTTGATGAATTATCAGAAGTCTCAAAGCTCGTCACTTTTTTTTCAATAGGTAAGGCTGTAGTAGAGCTAAAGCACTAAGGAAGGTAACCTAGAAAATAAAAGCTTTGTTTATGAAGCAATTTCAAGAAATTTCACAAGATGTTATCTAAAATTGCAGAAGTTTGGAAAAAGCTTCTTCTTTCTTCCCCTTTTATCTTATACTTGAATCAAGAATGGTGGATGCATAAAAAATAGTGTTTATCTTTTTTTGAGAGGTTGGTAACAACAAGAGTGTAGCATAGTAATCGGTAATCATCCTATAGCTTAGGTAATTTGCCTTGGTGAATACCCCCATAAATAACTTGTTTTAATGGTATTTGGCTATGCACACTTATGGGAAACCATTTGAAAACTTATTGAAATTACAAAGTGTCACGCATGCAACTGAGCGTGAATCCCATTGTGTTCGGAGCTAAACACCTCAAAATACAAGGCTCAAACGAAACAGAGCAATTAAGTAAAGCTATAGAATATTAAACTACAAAATGTGGAAGCTAAATTCCATAAAAATTTCAGCAAGTTTCTCTGTATTTCAGCTTTCCATAACCCTGTCCAATGAACCAAACACCTCAACAACAAACACTGTACCCAAATCCAGACTTAAAACAGTTTCAACAATTCCTAAATACAAACTAGTACATCGGTTTGTCTCATAAGGCACACGGCACAATATTGCACAAATAAACGACCGAATTACATTAAAAGTAACAATAAATTGTACATAACAACCTTGAAAATTTTCCTACTCTGAGCCTTGATGCCAATGTGTTCGGCTACCAAACTTGTTAAAACCTGTAAACATCAAACATAAGAAATGAGTGTCTGAATGCTCAACAAGTTACCAAGATATACTCCTGCTTAAAACTTGACTTGTTATATACAAGTACACATGACATTTCAAGGCAAAATTTATCATTATATATTCCATTTCTCATTCATAGATGCATACTTTATGCAAATAATAATTTTTTGGACATAATTGACATCATTCCCTGGTGTTTGATTTTACTGGGTGGGTCAAATTCAAATGTTTGACTATTCCTTCCCGTAGATAGGCCAAGTATAAATAGACTAGTCTAGTTTCACCAAGTAAATCAAGGATATATTTCTTTTGATTCACAAATATTCCTTCTTTTGATCTTGAAAATTCCATTCTGAGAAAATATTTTAATGCTCCTAGGTCTTTAATTTCAAACTCCTCTGCTAGCTTCCTTTTCAACCTTGCAAGTTTTCTATAGTCATTATCTATTAAGATTATATCATCGACATAGACAATTAGAATTGCAATTTTTCCCATATCAGAATGTTTATAAAATAGAGTGTGATCTGCTTGACTTTGGTGAAAGCCATAGCTCCTGAATCAATGATCCAAGGAGTAGAAAGAAAATGACATACTAGGGCATTAGGATTACTACCTAAATGTGCCATGGAAGCATTAGGTGCACCCAACAATCCAAAATTAGATTTCAATAGCTTTAGGATGTGGTCCAGTTGCTCTTTGCTATACGGGGCAGTTTCAATTTCGTGAGTAGAGGCTGGCCGGCTTCTATTTTCATTTTTTTTTCCTTTCCAATTTGCTGGTTTTCCGTGCAACTTCCAGCAAGTTTCACGTGTGTTTGGGTTGTTGCAATGGTCACAGCCAAACACGAGGTTTTTCCTCCAATTTCCCTCTGAACCATTCAGCCAGCATGAGCTTTTGCAGCAAGGGCAGAATCCTCCTCTGTTTTGTCAAGCTTTTTTCTTCCCTAACATCATAAGTCTGCGGCTTTCTTCCCTTCGAACTTCAGAAAACACTTCTCCAATGGAGGAAAGTGGTTGCCTACCAATAATCCTCCTCCTAATTTCATCAAACTCAACATTTAGTCCAATTAGTAACTTAGATATATGATTATCCTCCACCTTTTGTCTTATAATGGCGATAATTTTCTGGAGATTTTCACTCATAATCATCACTGAACAAGTAGAGTTAAAGTATTTTGTAACACTTTCCTCACCTTGGTAGATTTCTCCAAGTTTTAGTGTCAACTCATACACTTGAGCATGATTGCCCAAGTCAGAATATATGAGATTAATATTGTCCCATAGCTCCTTGGTGGTGTGGTAACACATAATTGGAGCTGATTTCCTCCTCCATAGAATTCACCAACCAAGTCATTACCATAGAATTTTCAGCATCCCAAGTGGAGTAATTAGGATCCTTAAGGGGTAGGTTCCTTCTTTTCTGCTGTTAAGTAGCCAATTTTCCCTCTCCCACGGATATACTGTTCCCACTGACTGAGACCAGCGCAGCAAATTTTCTCCATTCAGCCGTATGGTTGTAATCTGGACCTGAATAGGAATCAGAAGTAGGTAGATGGGGCTATTAGTTCTTTTGATAGGGCCATGAATTTTAGATGAGCTTGGCTGAGATTCTGATACAAAACCAAACATGGTGAAAGAAGATGGTGGGTGGACAAACAGGCTATAATCAGGTTTCTTGTTTAGAGCTCTGATACCATGTGGAAAAATATTCAACCGTATATATTTCTTCTGCTTAGATTATATATAAATAGGAATACAAAGGTCAATTCAAATAAAATCAAAGCTCCAAATCAAATCTGCTATCTTATCTACAAATCAAATTTATCTCCTAATCAAAATATTTTATTTATAAAGCAAATCTCTCAATTTATCTACAAATCTGTTTGAAACAGATTTGCTCCTAATTGAGAGCCACTGATTTCTCCTTCTCAACACCTACAAAGTATGATCAGAGACTCGGATGACCAAAAATGATACAAATTGCCAAAGGCAACTGGACTCCAAACCGCTAGTCAGCAACGTATGCTTGACTTAGACAAACTCGATGAAACGTACAAAATAATCAAACTATGCATGAAATTATATTAAATTAACATACAACCATCATAAATTGGCATAAAATAGCCCTAAAATAGTTTCCCTTGAGCAGCAAGGGTTCAGACGACAAACCCTAGGTTCGTTCCCCTAGAGAGCGCTTTGGATAGGTGTGCATGAACGAATTTGGAGTTACATTCATCCGATAGGTTTGTGCTGCAGCAATGCAGTAGAACAGTCCAGACATTTCTTTCGATTTCCAAAATCAATCCATTCAATTCCAACTCAAAATGCAGACTAAATAATCACATTTTCGGCCGTAAACTTTGAGAATAAAGAACTCAAATATAATAACATTGATAACAAAAAATGCTTAAGATTCAACCCAGAATATCGTCAACACACCCTGCACACACTGCACTTCTCTTCCATTTTGAATTTACAAATTAACATCAACATATACCAAGCTGGATTGCACATGCATGTACTCCAAAACACCATATGATGATAAAATGACAAATTCCAAACACCCATTTTATCCATAGCTAAAGTACCCAAAATAAAAATGCCAAAAAGTTATAACCTTACTTAATCTTGCCAAAGTTGAAGTTGCCTTGTTCTTGCCCCAAAATTGAGTTTCCATCTTCAATTTCACCTACTTGAGCTTCAATTGTTAGTTGATGGTGAGATTTTCATGGAAGATCGTAGGAAGAGAGTGGAAGTGTGAAATCTTGCAAGAAATGAGGTAAATAATGAAAATTGGGAAATTTCAGGGTATCTATGGTCCAAACTTCAGGAATTTACACAATGGCCCCAAAGTTTTTAAGTGTTTCACAGTTGGACCCCACAAGTTTTATGATAACAGATGATTAACTAGTATGACGCTATTAGTAAAATTAGGTTCAATTGTGTTCAAGATGGGTCAGATTATTTGACAGAGGCATATAGAAGCTCCTCTTGATAACATTAAAGTTGCTTTTACCTTAATAATATTGGAGATCAGATAATTGAAACGTTTAGTTCTGGGACATGGAGTGATGTTGGTTCCTTTAAGATTTGTTGACTGAAACTAAGTATTTCATGAAACATTAAGAACAAGGTTGTTAACTGCATATGTTGCTGAATTTTGATAATTACTCGCAAAGGTCATTTAAAAGCATTTTTTTCTCTTTATCTTTGATTGAAGTTGGCATCCTGTTTGCAGCTATTGCTGTATCACGAGATCACAAGCCAGACCAGACTGATGAACGTCAACGGATTGAGGAAGCTGGAGGTTTTGTGATGTGGGCAGGTATAAACAAATTGTGGTTTGTATTTACCAAGTTTACCATTCATTGGTTTTTCAATCTTAAATTAGATTTTTGTTCAATTTAATGCTTTTTTTTTTGGTTTCCATTATCTCAGGAACGTGGAGAGTTGGAGGTGTACTTGCTGTTTCTCGTGCATTTGGTGATAGACTTTTGAAACAATACGTAGTTGCTGATCCTGAAATTCAGGTATTACAGAGAGCTCTACTTTAATAGCCTTCTTATACATGAAGTGAAATCAACGTAACTGTTTGTTTTACCTACATTTCAAGTGATAAATAGGTGATTCAATTTTTTATTCAACAAAATGTAGAAAAATAAATAATAGTTTAATTGTGTTGTGGAGCTTAGGCATGATGATCACCAATGGATTGCTAGCTTGTCTAAAAGAAAAAATGGGGTTGGAAGTGGGATTTTGGAATTTTGCAACACATCAAATTCACTGATTATATCTCCTGCTCTCTCTCTCTCTCTCTCTCTCTCTCTCTCTCTCTCTCTCTCTATACACACGCACACGCGTAAATATATATACATACACTATTTGTTGTTGTGTGTCTCACATGTATGTAACGTATATGTATACACAAATATTTGTCCGTTTTGTGTTTGTATCTCTGGTGTCTTCACATGCATCTGTATGTCTATTGCATGAAATGCATAGATTACACAAATATTTATGTCCTTTTTGTGTTTGTATCTTTGGTGTCTCTACATGTATCTGTATGTCTATTATAGGAATTGATCTCACAACTTTTGTACATCTATTCAGCAATTGGATTCTATTCATCAATTACAATCAGTATAGGCATTATAAACTGGTGAATAGGAGTGGTTTTTTATCAAAACCCATGGACTGTTTGGTATGTTAAATTTTGAAATAGATTTTCATTTTATTTTTTGGTTCTCTTTTTTCCCATTATTATTTTTCTTTTTTTCATGTCCTTTTTTTTTTTTTAATCATCTTCCAATCCATTTTCAGCGGCAACATTTCGATCAATTAAACGTGATTCAATTGATTTTCTCGTGTGTAATTTCTTTTTTTTTTTTAATTTTAAAAAGCCAAAGGGTTACCAAAAACTGCTAATTTTGGACTCAAACAGTGGCTCTGCCACCAGACCAACACTACCTGCCTCCGAACTCTTCAAAAATTGCAAAAAAAAAAAAAATTTATGGGCTGCCTAATCTCATTTCAACCATGCAAAAACATTAAAAAATGCATGAATCTATGGCCTAATTTTCATAATAAACGAGGTCATATCTATATAATTTACTAGTCAAAACTTGAATCAATTTTGTAAAAATGCTTTCGTTGATATAGATTGTAAATCTACATAATTTTCAGATCCACATGGGAAAAAGCAGCCACCATAGCACGCCTCCATAGCACAAGGAGCATTTAGCACCACACGAATCATGTGAATGAGAAACAGGGAGTATCTGAGGGATCAATATAAGGTGAGAAGAGAGACCAGATTGTGGAGGAGTTAGAGAGAGCGGGGGAGAGGGTGGGATGGGGAGCAAGGAGAGAGAGCGAAGAACCGCATAGGGAGGTGGGAAGAGAAGAGGCCAGAATTTTCTGTCATATTTTCCCCCTTTTGAGAAAACCTTAAAAATGAGGATGGAGTGGGAAACGACTTTGAAAGTCACAAAAGTTGTAGTTAATCTCAAGGCCTGTAGATTAGTTAATCTCAAGGCCTGTAGATGAGGGTGTTCATTACAGCAGATATTAATTAAAAAAGGGTGTCATTATGGTTTATATCTTACCAAACACCTTCTAAATAACTACTTGTGTACTTGCATAATATAACTATGTTCGTATATCTGTTCTGATCTTGTTCCATGCATGGATTCTATCTCCTCATGTGTAACCAGAACTTGGCAGTTTTTAAGCATGCTAATGGATAATATTTATTTGAAAAAATGCAGGAGGAAAAGGTTGATAGTTCGCTTGAGTTCCTTATCCTTGCAAGTGATGGGCTTTGGGATGTTGTGACAAATGAGGTTTAGTGTTTGTTTTGTTTTGCCATTTCCAGATTTTCTAGAAGAGATTATCCTCTGCATGCGGGACTGTGTCTCTTCTATCATCTGCATGCGGGACTATTTCCCACATGAAGAAAGTCATATATTACACGTCAACTATACATGAATGTCCAACTAAAAAGGGGAACAAATAATAAAAAAGTGGCCTTAATGTAATTTTGAACTCTGTCTGTCAATAGTGATATTATTATGAAAGCTGATAATTTGGAAATCATTCAGGAAGCTGTCTCTATGGTTAAGCCAGTTCAGGATCCAGAGGAAGCGGCTAAAAGGCTAATGCAGGAAGCATATCAACGAGGCAGTGCAGATAACATTACTACTGTTGTCGTTCGTTTCTTGGCTAACGAAGACGGATCTTCTCATAGTGGCTCTGGCTAAGAACTGTTTTGTTTGTTCAGTCTACTTATTTGCTTCTGGTTCATGGGAAATGAGACTTAGGAATAGACTTTTATTTTAGTTATACTTATGGAAACAGGACTTGAGCTTTTTATTATTGAAATTGTTGGCCTTTAGACATGAATCAGTGTAGTCTTCAACTTTGCTGGTTGAAATTCCTAAGCTATCATTTCAATTCGTGCTAGCATTTTTAATTGTTTTACTTCTTTTGATATAAAAGCTTACATGGAGCTAATTTTATGTTGTATATATTGGCGAATATTGGTTAATCTTCTGTGTCTTGAGGTATGCAAATTTTGCTGATATGGACAAGGATAGCTTCGCTCTTTCTTCTGAAAACACGAGTAGCGTGACTCAACAGTCTGGTTGATTGGAATATATATTTATTATTTATTGAACGAATTGGAAATTATTTCGACTATGGTCTCTATTTTCCTAGAAGAACATTTTACACGAAAAAATCACTTATCTTACGGTTTTCTGGATGTGGCTAACAATGTAAAAATCTTTTTGAAAATCTAGTTCTTCTAATATTTATTATTATTTTTATTAAAAAGGCCTGATAACAATTGCAGTAAATAATTCACAAGTAATTGTAGCAGATTGTTTATTTATAATTAGTCAATAAGACTATAAAGTATGCATAACTATAATTATAATGTTGTGAGACAATACGAAGAAAAAAGGAGTTAATAAGAATTAGAAACAAAAAATAGTTTGGTAATCAAAGTTAGAAAAATAGGCATTTAAAGTTTGATGTTTGTAACGATCTAATCATGATACGCACTTAAATGTTGATTGAGCACTTACCTGATTTTGATTCACTAGTCACACATAAAATAGATAAATGTAGCTGACAATTGCACAACCGAAAATAATTACAAGAAAATGAG
This sequence comes from Mitragyna speciosa, assembly GCA_024721245.1. Taxonomy (NCBI): domain Eukaryota; kingdom Viridiplantae; phylum Streptophyta; class Magnoliopsida; order Gentianales; family Rubiaceae; genus Mitragyna; species Mitragyna speciosa. Next base: position 11,591,707 of record CM045557.1, read on the forward strand.
CTACTTTGACTTCATATATACATCACCATAACAAACTTACAAAAAAATGACACATTATTTAAAAAATAGAAAATTCAAAAATTTCATTGCCTAATGGGTTAATCATGATATGGAACTCAGTTCATTCTTTTATCTTAAAAAAATACAAATTTTGTTTCTGTTTTGGTTACTAAATTATAAAAATACTTGTACTTGTTTTATTATTAAAAAATACAAAATTTTAGTGCATATTCCTGCCATTCTGCCCTGTAAATAGCCTCTTGCAAGGAAAACAATATCACAGGATGAGTTAGAAGTCTAGTGAGGTTTATTTATAAAACCAATTCCAAATATTTCCACATCAATATATTGAAATTAACGAGACACATAAGTGAATTAGAAAGCCCATTAAGGTTAGATAATAAACAAATTAAACAAGTAAGGGAGGATACAGGAGAATCAAATCAAGCACTGCTAAGGTGCTTGTCGAGTAATATTCACGAATAAGTACTGTGCCATGGCAAAATCTAACAATTCACCACTCTTGCACGCCAATAATTATATATTTCAATGGCTGTTACATGCCGTTTGATAATGTTGAGAGTTATTTAAGTACTTTCCTGTACACTTCCTTAACCTACAAAATCTCCTCGCAGGCCGATGGGTGCCAAGATACCAAGATAACCACCAATTGGTGACTAAGCATGCTGTTGGCTAAGGCATAGTGGACATGCACAAGGAAAGGGCCCAAATCAAGTACACATGCATAAGTATGAGTGCATTTATAGGAACAAGTACTTCTCAATGTGATAAAGTATACAATTGGGTTTTTGGCGAGCACAAGTACAACTATCAAAGATAGAAGTAAGTCATGTAATAACGAGTCACATAATTGTATTTTTACAACAAATCACATAATTTTTGTAAAACTAAAGTTAATAAGTAAAAGGGATTTCAGGACACTCACTAGTAATCGCTTAAGGTTTAAAAGCTCTTTAAATGTCCGCCCCTGGATTGTTCGAATCACCTATTATTTAGAGATGACGAGTGTAGATTAGGCTGTCGCGTCCTAAAAATCGTGAGCAAAAGGCCAGTGTAGGTCATTGACTGTCGCGCCCCGAAAAGATGGTCTGGTCCGAGACCCTTTTTAAAAAAAATAAGTTTTGGAAAAAACTGTGCGTGTGTGTGAACAATCGAGTTTTTATTGAGAAAAGTGTCATTTAAGCAAAATAAAAAATAAAAGATAAGGTCGGGACTGAAATAGTGCGACAGTTTTGGCCAACTAATTTTTGAAAAAGGGTTTTATTTTATTTAAAAAAAAAAGGAGTCGCCAGTTGGTACTGAGTTAGGGTGTACCAAGTCACCTGAGAAAATCGTTTAACAAAACAAAAATAAAAAATTTTTAGAAAAATATTTTTAAAAACCCTTTTTCAACTCCGGTCTACGAAAAATGAGAGAAAAAGGTCCGGGAGTCACATTTGAAGAAAGGGAAGGCAAAGGCTTGCGCCTAAGTCACCCTTTCTACCTAGCTGAGGCTAGTTGTGAGGTTTAATTAAAAGTTCCTAAATTAACCCTAAATTCTATCGTGTTTTGGATGTCTCTAAATGAATGCAAATCCTAAGTCTAAATGTGAGTATCGAGAGGGTCAAAATGTTCCATTGAGGCTTGGTCGGAATTATCGCATTAATTGCGAAACCTGAGTCAAGACCTCGAGGGAGTTATGAGTGTTTATGCAAAATGCGATGCAAAAAGAAAGGAAAAGAAAATAATAATATATAGTAAGTGAAGAAAGAAAGTGGGTATGCAACATGACGGGTATGGGAGACTAATAACTCGTGACTGAATGTTCCAACTCACGGAGGGAGGAACGGCATGTACGTCACCGCTTTCCATGTGAGTAGGCGACTATTTCTAGTCGAATCACACAAATGTTCTAATTTCTAAGTGAGATGCAACCTAGATGTCATGCATTTGAATATGTGTAAAAAATAAATAAGTAATAATCATAATAATAATAATAAAAATCATGCAAAATGAAAAAAAAACTAAAAATGTGAAGTGGGATGTAAAAATGCACACGAGTGCACCTAACACTAATATGCCCTAAGGGTCTAGCGTTGGACAAGCCCTTTCTAGGGATTCCCACTAGCGTTGGACTAGCGGGGAAACGAGAAAACCACAACTAGCGTTGGGCTAGTGTGAGGACGGAATAACATAAGATATGAATTAAATAGTAAAACATGAGTTAACAGCAAATTAAACATATAAAGGCATGTAAGGTCAAGTAAAAGCACTTAACACGTAAGCATGATATCTAGATGCAAAATCCTAAAGAAAATAGTAAAACATATAAGCACATATGCACGTAAAAGCAAATAAGCCCTAACTATTACACCGGGGGCTTAATTTACAATTTAAAGGGGGGAAATTAAAAATATGCCCTGTCTATTACACTTTCTATCTAATTATACAATTTTTGGTAAAATATGAGAAAAATAATCTAATTATTACATTGACTAGCTAAATACAAAATATTATATTTTCCAAAATAATAAAAATTCAAAATTAAATAAATTAAATACGTAAATACACAAATAGTATGTAAAATAAGAAACAAAAAAATAATAATAATGCATAAAATCACATTGGAGCATATTGGAGCACATAAAGAGGAAAATAACAAGAAGTTGGGATACCTCTTTGGAGACCCAGTACCAAAGCTTAAAGAAAATGAACACACACATCAATGTATGACAATTTAAATGAGTAAAGCACAAAGTATGTAAATATTAACAAATTGGGGTAAAATGTAAGTCAAAGGGGGTTTGAATAGACATTTAAACAAATAAAGGGGACAAATTGCAAATTCAAGCAATCATAGGGGCACACACATAAAGTACAACTAACTAGGGGGGGGGGGGCAAAATATAATGACAGTAAGTGAGAGAGGTGAAATTGTAAAAGTATGGCAAATATGGGGGGCCGAAACATGATGTATAAGATAGGATTGACAAGAACTTAAAATTTCAAGGGTTGATTTCTAAATACTAGGGATTTAATTGCAACAAAATAAAAGTATTAAGGCACATTAACAATATTCAAAACATATGAGGACTTGGGCATAAATAACCTTAGTGCAGTAAGAATAGCCAAATAATAATAATAATAGTTATCATAATAATAATAATACATAGAATAAAAATAAAACAATCGTCAATTGGGTTAAACTAAGCCAAATAATTAAACTTGCTTGATTAGATGAAATTTATTTAGATTAGAAACTAATCACACAAAAAAAATTAAATAAATAACAAAGAAATGAACTAAATTAGTACAAGAATCAAATGAAAATAGCAAAAATGCCCCTTTTTTCCAAATTTTATCTCATTTTCCCCCCCATTTTCTTTCTCTCTTCTTCTCTCCTTTTCTTCTCCTCTCACGCGTATTCTTCCCCAGCTTTCCCCAGCTCAATCCCTCTGGTCCTATATTCTTTCTCTCTTCTGTTCTCTCAGTCTCACCACATCTTTTCTTTCCTATGTTCTTTTCTCTTGCAGACTCCCTCTCTCTTTCTCTCTGCTCTTTCCCCCCATGCTCCTCCGATTTCTCTCTTCTCTTGACTCTGTCTCATTTCCTGTCGATCTCTCTCTCTAATTCTCTTCTAACTCTTTCTGATTCTCTCTTTTAGCTCCTCCATTGCCTCTCACTCTCTGGTCTCTCTCTTGTTTCACTTTCTGCTTCTCTCTTCGTGCTATCTACTGTTAGTGTATGCCCTAAAACCAAGATGGTTTAAGGTGTTTTGTGTTACACTTATTTATATTATATTTATCCATGTGGTATTTTTCTTTATCATCTATACTTGTATTTCCATGTTATTTGTTTGATTGATAAAGTCCTTAGAATATTGACTATGTATTAGAGATTGTAAGGGTTACAATTATGAGACTCTAATACATAAAGTTATATTCTTAAATATCCCTAGTCATAGAATTAATGAGATTGGACATCATTAATATGGATAGACTAGCACATACTTTGCCTCTACTTATGGTAAGTAGTAGTTGATCTCATTGACTATGGTGTGCATGACACTTAAGCTGGTATGTGGATGCTTGTTTGAGAACAAGTTCATTGGATTGATCCGCCAAGAGTTTCAACTATAGTGCTAATGGTTGAACTCTTAATGGCAATGGTGTAAGTGATCCTTTGACTTGAGATTACCATAGTATCTTGAGTGTGAATTGCTATACTTTGACTCTATTCCTCGGTATCCGTAAAAGGGTAGCCCATAGGTTAGAGATTGGGTATAGTTTGAAGCATGGAAAGATAGTGAGTAATCAATATAGGATTCACCACTCCTTAATAGGAGAGTATATCCCCTTTATGGCCACTTGTTGGAAATATTAACTCATAAATCTTCTGCAGAAGTGATAGTATAACTTGGAAGTAGTTTCAAGGTTATACATCATGGAGAGTTATATTTCTGGAACAAGAAAATATAAATTAGTCATTTAAAAGTATGCACAATACTTATAAACTAATTGGGATATAGTGTGGTGAAAGGATATTAATTACACGGTAACATTGTCATTGAAGGGTATGGTCTACCATATGACTTTTCTATTCACTTGGGTGGTCATGATGCATTGCTAGACGCCACTCATGATCTATAAGTATGAATTGATTAATTAGCGAATTAATGACAAATTAAAGGTGTTTAATTTATCTAGCTCAATTAATGAGTTATAATTTATACTTATTGCCAACGTGAATGGAACCTAATGGGTCACACACATAAAGAACAAAATCTTTGGGTTAAAATGTAATTAAGATATAAGTATGAGATACTTATGGGGTTAATTTATGAGATAAATTAACTTAAAGGACTTGTTTATAAATATTCTAAGTCTTGCAGGAAATTAGTTTCCTAAAAGAAATAAAGTAACTAATTGGTTTCCTTATGGAATAGATTTCCTAACGGAGAAGGATTAGCTTAAAGTAAGTTGCCTAAACCTTCTTGGTTTCCAATTAGCTTTATTTCCTAAAAGACTAGAATACTTCCTCTATAAATAGGTTCATGCTTTGACTCTTGAATTATTATTGCAACACAAAAGAAAACTAGTGAGAGAAAAATTGAAGAAAGAAAAGACACGCCTCTTCCTCTCTTTCTAGGCGTCTCTCTCTCTCTCTCTCTCTCTCTCTCTCTCTCTCTCTCCTAAGGGTTAGGTTTTTCTTCTTTTTGTGTTCTAAATAATTCAAGGGAGCTAGCACTCAAAAGTCAAAGCAAGCAAGCCTACAAGGTTCCCAAAGAAGTTGTTCGTGTAGATATCGTTAGAGGCTCTGCGCTTGGAGGGCTTTTTCATGGTAGATCTAACATCTTCTTCGAAGGATCTTTGCCTAGTAGCATAGAAATCTTCTGTGCTTAAGGTAATCTTCATGCAAACCCCCTTGTTAATCATATAAATATGTCAAAGAGATCCATGGTTAAGGTAATAAATTTTTATTTTTCCGCTGCGTTACCTATGCTATTACCTTACATCTACTTCTCTGTATCTTACTCTCTGTTGGCCTCCCTCCCTCTCTTGTTCTCCCTCTTCCTCTTTTCTGTTCCCTTCCTATTTTCTTTAGTTGGTTTCCTCCTTTTCTCCTTCGTTCTCTTCCCTCTGATCTTCTCAATTCTTCTTTCGATTCTTCTAGTTCTCTTTCTCTCATTCTCTCTTTCTCGTTCTCACTCTCTTTCACCCGAGTATCCCATTCAGTTTCAAACTAGAAAAATCCCTAAAAGCTTCCACTAAATCAATTCTTCCCCAGTCATCTTCAATTTCACCACCCATAGCACAAATTTCAGTTATCAATTCTGGAAGAGAAATCGTGACTCTTACCTTGATTTGGGAAGGAGGCCAGTGAAGAAGTTGGCCTGATGAAAATCTGATGGGTCGCGATTGCTACTTGTTGGGTTACGTGCATGGTGGCATTTGGTGGCGCTTGGCCGAGATTGTTGTTGTTGGCGATGGTATTGGAGGTAGATTGAGCTGAATGTTGTGTATTGGTGGTTTAATTGAGACCTGTTTACAATGGTATTGGGATTGCAATGGGTAATTGGCTGTGAATTTTGTTATTGATTTGGGAGGGTTGGTTGATGGAGAAGGTGGTGAAGGGCGTGACTGATGATTGAGTTTCTGTTTTGGTGGTGATTTTTGGGTTGCAATTGGTGGATTCTTGTTTTTCTTTGCAGGTTTGGACAGGAAGTTGGTGGTTGATAAGTGCTCAAATATACTAGTTTTTAGAGGTTTTTAGGTTAGATTTATAAGGTTTTCCATGAGTTTTCCTCTATTTACTTGCTATTTCTTCTTATTTTTGAGTTTAATAGCTAAATCGTGTGTTAAAGATAGTTATTTGCATTATTCTTGTGTTTTCATAAGGTTTGCACATTGCGTCACCAATTTGGATGATAATCGAATGATATTTTAAGATGATTTAAAGTTGGTGATGAGTTGAAGTCAAGAAACCCTCAAATTGGTGCAAAGAATCAATGGTAGAACAAGAATGGGAAAGAAATGGGTTTGCAGCTTGGACATATTGCAGTGTTTTGGCAATAACTTCAGCTAGAGGTATTGGATTGAGATGCTTCTTGACCCATTTTAAAGCTAAGATGATGATTTACAATTCATATAAAGACATCCAAGTCCAGTTCTCACGTTTCGATGGTCCAATTTCCAAGTTACTGAAGCATATCTATACAGTGAGGCAGTTCTGACCAGTTCCCAGTATTTTGACTATATCTCGAGCTATAGAGCTTCAAATGACTTGATTTTTATTTCTTTGGAAAGTGATCTCAAGCGGCTACAACTTTCGTGTTTTGAGGAAAAGCTATTTCTTCCGTCTTTGAGGTCAAATCTGACATAGAAGTGAAAATTGAGCTTCTGTCCGCATCCGCAACGTCACCCGCGGTGCAGATGACGCCGCGGATGGGACCAGAAAGTCACGTATTCCATCCGTGGATGCGGCCGTGCCGCGGATGGTTCCGCGGCTCAGTCACAAAAACCTATGATTTTCTTTGTTTTGGGTGGAATCTTTTAAAAGAAGAACCCTACCTCTTGGGGAGGCATTACACACGCACCAAAGACATCAAAAACACACTTTTGCACACATCTAGAGAGATGTAGAGAGGAAAAAGCAAGAGTAGAGGGACAACTCAAGGGTGTCAATAGTGCAAAAAAGAAGATTTTATCAAGACACAAGGGAGGATTCAAGAGTGCTGCATGAGAATGAGCTTTCTCTTTCTTTCTTGTCTTTTGTTAATTGTATTCTTGTACTTATGAATTGGGTTGTTTATGATTTAGATGGGATGAACCCTAAATTCTTATGTCTATGATTTTATTCTTTGTTTAATAAAATACCCACTTTGTTTTAAATTTATTCTTGAGTTTATTGGCTATTGAATTGGGATTTGCATGCATCCTTGGATTCAATATTGATTTCATATAGTTAGATTGAGAAATCACCTATTTGATTAGATCATCTCTTGAATAAAGAGGTTTTCATGGGTTGCTAGAGATAGAATCACATAAGTCTCCTCGGTTAGATTCAAACCTAACCAAAACCATAGAATCCATAGAAACTTAATGCTTCTCTTTGGGGTTTTGATTGAGAAGAGATTCCAATCAATCAACCAAGGGGATAGGGGGTTAATGCTTGAGAAAGATTGAACCTAATTAAGGGATTCTAGGGTCTAAGTGATTGGGTTATTCATTAATCAAGGTATAGTCTTAGCATGCTTGGTTTAGGGTATTCTTCATCTTGATTTGCCACTACTTTTTTTCATTTTCTCTACTGACTTCTAGATTGTAAGTTAATTAGATAATTAGTTTAGTTAATTTGTATTTTCAATTAATTCGCCATTCATTTTGTGAGGTTAGATAATAGAAAGAAGGGTAGTACTAGTACTCACATAGTCCCTATGGGATTGACACTCGGTACTCCTGTATACTGTACTACTAGGAATGATAGGTGCACTTACCTAAAGTATCCCTTGTATAGCCAAACGGATACCAGTGGTGATGCTAGTGGAGGCGTGATTTTGGTGGCTGGGCATGTTACGGACTGTAGGTTGTAGGGGAAGTTGAGGTGTGCATTTGAGTTGAAGTTGCTGGTTGATGGTTGCCAAGGCAGTGGCTATGGTTCGGGTGGTTGACTGATCAGGGGCGTGTGTGCAATTATATTGTGGTGTGCGTGTGGTTTGTATGCAACTATGTGTGAATATGTATCATGATGTGTGAATCTGAGTGTGTCGGTTTTCTGTGAAGATGATGGGGGCTGTGAAGATTGGGTTGCAGGTTTGTGGCTTTGGTGGCTTGGATTGTGGATTAGCAGTGGTGATGGAAAGGATTGGGTGTGAATGAATACATGTGTGTGAGTCGTGTGAACCAGTGTGTGAGATCATGTGTATCTTATTGTGAGAAACTGCATGGCTATTGTGTGAAATTGTATGTTTGTGTAATGAGCATATGTCTCTGTGTGAGATGTGTGGACGTATGTGTATGTTTGTGCTTCTGTTTCTGCGAGTATTGTGCCTGCGGAATGTTTGTGTGTTGGTATGCGTATATGGCTGTGTGTTTGTAGGTGTGGTGTGTGTATATGACCGTGTGTCTGAGTGAAATGAGTTGTGGGTGTGAATGTGTGATGTGCTTGGGATTTTTGAGTTTGGTGTGTATAATGTGTGTGAAACTGTGTGTATTGCGTGTGAAATTGTGTGTGTTTTGTGTAAGTGTTTGGGGCTGTGTGTGAGTTGTTTGAGTGTATATGTGAATCTGTGTGTGTATCTGTGAATGAATGTGGATGTGTGTGAGAAAAAATGTAAGAAATGAATGGGATAATGTGTGTGGTGTGTGAGAGAGAAAGTGTGTAGTGTGTGAGAGAGTGTTAGTGTATGTAGTGTGTGTGAAAGAGTGAGTAATGTGTGTAGTGTGTAGAGAGAGTGAGTAATGTGTGTAGTGTGTGAAAGAGAGTGAGTGTGTGTAGTGTGTGAGAGAGAATGTGAGTGTGTGTTCTTGGTGTAGTGTGTGAAAACTCGAAGATGTACTAGTGTGTGTTCTAGGTGAAAACTTGAAGATACACTAGTGTGTGTTCTAGGTGTTCTAGGTGTAAGTTTGAAAATGTACTAAAAGCTAGTAGGTGTTCTTAGTGAAAACTTGAAGAAAAATGTAGGAAAAAGTGTGTGTTTTTGGTATTCTTGGTGTAAGAGGATAAAATAAAAAAAACTAAAACTAAAAACTCTACCTAGGTTTTTTATTTTTTCTCCTCCTTTTTTAAATCTCCAAGTGGGGTATTTATAGTGAACAAAAGACTTATCTTCCAAGAAATGGCTAAAACACCAAAACGCCCTTGACTACCAAAATTACAACTTTATCTTTAAAAATCTATTTTCTCTTACAAAAAAAAAAAAAAATGTAAATAACAAATTTGTTAATAGAAATTCACCCCAAAAAAAGTTAGAAAAACTTAGAAACATGCTTAATATCTAAAAACGAATTTGGGACCCAAAAATTGGTTAAAAATGAGCTTAGAATGTGAAATGACAATTTTGCCCTTGGACAATGAAAATATAAAGCAAATAGTTATTGGCCTCAAAAAATTATAAAAAATTAAAAATAAGCTTAGAAATCTAAGAAATGCATTTATGACTCAAAAAATTGGCAAAAAATGAATTGAAACTATAAAAATGATGATTTTGCCCTTGAATGCAGTATTTACAGAAAAAATAGCACTCGTCTCCAAAAAAATAAAGAAAATTTAGAAAAATGTTTAAAGAATTAGAAAAATAAATTTGGGACCTGAAATGAGCTGAAATGGTGTTCGCGAGGCAAAATTACCATTTTGCCCTTGTGCTGGTAAAATATAAAAAGAATACCAATTAAATCCGAAAAAATCACAGAAAATTAAAAAATACGTATGAAAGTAAAAATGTGAATTTAAAACCCCTAGAACTGATAAAAAAATATTTACAGATAAAAATTACTATTTTGCCCCCTAGATTATTGAAAAATTAAAATTTGACCTCAAAAATATAAACACCTCCCCAATGTTTGAAAGTAAATAGTGTGTCAAAATTTGGTGTCTACATAGGCTATTCAAATATTAATCACAACAGTTGTTAAGTAATAAAACACCTAATCTCTCGTTTTGCTGCAAGTATACAAGTATATTATAGTAATGAGAATATTAGGTGTCGAATCATATAGGGAATTAAATATGTGCAATTACTAAGGCATACTCGCTCTATTATCTAAATTATGACTTAACAAGATCAAAGTTTTGATTAGTAGCAAATGATAAAAGGTAAATTTACGTATTGTTGTATATGTTATGTTATGTGTTTTTAATACTTTTAACATGAATTTGGCTCAATTTGACTGAATTTCCTTAATTTGGTAATTTTCCTAGAAAAAATGATTTTCACCTGGATATTATAGTTTTAAGGTAGAATTATTATTTTCAACAAATTAATGCACAATTTTATGTGTTCTTGCAAGTAAATGAAGACTAAATACAATTTGGAACAATTGGACATCAAGGAATTTCAATTTGAAAATTGATTCAACATTGTACCAAAAACATCACATATTTGGAGATTAACTTCTCAACATTCCAAGAAGAATTTCATCAACGAATCTACCAAGAAAATTTGAAAAAAGGTTTTAAGGGCATAAGGTGAATAACTAACAAAAAAGAAGGGCAAAGAAGCAATGGAAGTCAGAAGAATTGGAGAAAACTGGGATTTAACTATAATGACGCATTTTCGTATTTTGACTATAACTTGAGATAAAAATATTGGATTAAGATGATTCTTAATGCATTTTAAAGAAAAAAAGATGCTCTACAATTTTTATGAGACATCAAAATATAGTTCTCACGTTTTCATAGGCAAAAATCCAAATTACTGAAGTATATTTGTATTGTGAAGCTTTTCCGACCACTTCTAAGTATTTTGGCCAAATATTAGCATCCAAACCTCCAAATGACCTGATTTTTGTGGTGTTGGGAAGCTAACTCAAAGCCTACACTTTCATGTCTTGAGAAAAAGCTGATTCATCCATTTTCTAAGTGAAATCTTTGGATCCTATCCGCAAATATATTCCAAAATCTTGCTTTTTGGCTATTTGCAAGTTGCACCATTTTTACACTCTTTTTTTAGATATATTTAGCGTACTGGCTTATTTTGGTTTGTTCTAGAATAAATTACAAAGTTCAAGGAAAACTTTTGAGACAAATAGAATTAGATTTCATCATTTTGGCTTGCAACTTGAAAAATGAGTTAAGCTAGGGTTTGTTCCATAAATAGAGAGCTTTGTAAGACATTTTGGTTATGCTTGGTTTGAGGAAAACCAAAGTCTTGAAGGATTCACTTATATCAATGAGGCATGAAGCTTCGGAGCCATGTTCAATCAACAAATGAGCATTTCATACGTTGCTTTATTTTTTCACTTGTTTATGAGTTGTTTCTTGAATATTTTATCCATACAAGCTATGTGTTTTATAGTAAGATGAAGTTAATTATGTGATTTTAACGTTTTATACTTGCTATCACTTATATTTGCTTGATCATCTGCCAAGGTTTAACATCTGTAGTAGCTTGATCACTCATTTCAATTTATGTAAAATTAATCTCCCAAAGTTTGCATAATTAATTCTTCAATGTAGTGTTCATGTTCATTCAAATTCAATCACTTGGATCTACTATAATTTTGATTCTCTATCTCTCACTAAATTCAAATTGAATTTGAATATATGAATCTACAAACGTGTACAAAAATTGTGTATAAATTTGTTGAAAATAACGATTCTCTCTCAAAACCCTAAATTTCAGGAGAAAAACCTAAATCTTGAAAACTTAATGTAATTGAAGCCAAATTCATTTGAAATGCATTAAAAACATAATAAAACATACATCAAAGCATTTGCAAAAATATGTAAATTTTATATTTATCAAATTTCTCCACACTTGAATCATTGTTTGTCCTCAATCAATTGGAAAATATGAGTTCAAAACATAATTCAAATATTGAAATAATCAATGCGTCATAGTTAAATGCAATTCCACAAGATCAAATAAGTAGGTATAATGCCATTCCTTGTAATGCTTTCAATACTCATATCATGCCCATATCTGAAGAAAGCTACCTACGGCTCACAATTAGAGACTTAATGCGGGTTGAGTCACGTCCGTGTCTCCAAGAAAGCTAGCTGGGGCTTGTTGTTAGAGAATTGCCACATTTGAACCATAACTAAGGTGCATCCGTGGGTGGCTTGATTAAGTCCATGGCTAGTCTATCGTTTGAACCGGCCATGGCTCTTTTTGACTGAGCCACACTCGCATATGAAGCCATCGAACCTGCTGTTGACTTACGTTTTAGTTATGGGTTTTGACTGTTTATTTTGTTTTTTTTTTATTTTTCTTTGGAATATTCTATTGGGGCTTTTAGTATAGATTTGTGGCCTATATAAGGCACCATATTATATTGTTTTCATAATTTTTGATTGAATAATATTGAGAGATAATTCTCTTGGTTTTTTAAGAAAGCTTCTCTTTGAACTCCTTAGGATTATGTTTTTGGGTGCTCAATCGATCAAGAAACGCACTTGGATGTGGCGCATTCTACTTTAATCTTGGTTTGCTAATTCATTTGGTTACGGGAAATTGAGATTGTATCATTAGGCTCGCAGTCATGGGAATTAGAATAGTCATGGATTGACATTCATCTAAAACCTTGACATATCACGCCTAGGCCTGGGCTTAGTAATAAGGGTTTCGTCATTGAGGGTGGGGTTCATATTAGTTTGGTATTAGATCCAAACCTTTGATAGTCGATGGGACATAAACCCATTCTTTGTATTGGTTCTTTGCATGAGGACGTGCAGTTTGAAAGGGTTGGGCAGTCTAAAGGTAATGCGATCCGCTCCCAAGACCCCATGTTAATCATCTAATGGGAACCTTCACAACAATCGCAACCCACAGGACAACCCTCCCAAGGACCATCTTGTGTATCAAGAAGACAAATCAACCCCAATTCTACTTGAGAATTGAAACAAATTTGATAAATAATCCCAAACTCTAACTTCACGTGTTGATTAGAACTCAAGGACATGGAAAGGAATTCAACAAATTACTCGTAGAATCACAAGTCTCACAAAGAGAATCAAAGAGAAAAACCCTCATTAATTTTTTTATTCAACTTCAACATTATGTCTAAACATGATAAAAATTAGCCTTATGTAGGTAAAAACACCTTAAACTATTGATATGGTAAGTAGCTAGTCTATTGCACGTTAAAAAATGAGTAAAAATACAAAAAACAAAAAAAATCGTAAAGTTACGAATGAAGACCGTGGGGTAGGCTGATGCGGTCTTGGTCAGAATATCATTCTACCTTGGCACACATTCTAACGGAGGCTGTGGGAAAGGCTGTGGCACAACATAGCCTATGGCCTTCATCAAAAGCCTTCTTCTGGCATTTTCTTCGAGCTATCTTTAGAACTTTTGCAGTCTTACTCCTTCCAGCCATGCTTGGTCTCTTCCTCCCGCTCCTTTTGACCATCTTTGATGCCTCTAAGCCTCCATTTTGGGTTGGTAAGGCCCTATGCTTTGGCGATGCTCTAAAGACAATTTGAATAATTTGGTCCACTTGTGCCTTGGCCACCTAGTTCGTATCATTCCCCTCTTCTTCAAGAAGATTCATCCTCGAATCTTGCTTCTTCATATCTTCAACTAAAGGAACACCGTGACCTACACAAAAGAAATGTGTGGAAGAGAAGAATGAAAGTTAGTAGAATTCTCCTTCACCATCTTCTTCTTTCCCTTAGTAACCTCAAGCTTCTTGGCCAATCTCACTTGGTCCTTGTGAGCTTCCAAAGGTGTCAACGGTACCAATGAGATATCCTTTCCACGCCAAGCAAACGAGTATTGGTTCTTGAACCCATCATAGACTATTCAACGATCAAATTGTTACAGATGCCCAAGCAGCAAGTTATACACTCCCATTGGTGCCACATCATATAAAACTCAATCCCTATAGGCTCCAAGGGAGAACTCGACCTCAACTTGTTTGGTCATCTTAAGTGTTAGTGTATGCCCTAAAACCAAATTGGTTTTTGAGATTTTTATATTATGCTTATTTCATGTTATGCTTATATATGTGGCATTTTCTTTGTCATTTAATACTTGTTATTTATATTACTTGTTTAATTGATAAAGTCCATAGAATATTAACTGTGTATAAGAGATTGTAAGATTTACAATGATAAGACTCTTATTACACATAAAGTTATATTCTTAAATATCCCTAATCGTAGTCTTAATGAGATTGGACATCATTAATACAGGAAGACTAGCACATACTTTGCCTCTACTTATGGTAAGTAGTAGTTGATCTTGTCAATTATGGTGTGTGACACCTAAGCTGGTATGTAAATGCTTGTTAGAGAACAAATTCATTTGATTGATGCACCAAGAGTTACAATTCATAGTGCTAATTAATTGTACTCTTGATGGCAATGGTGTAAGTGATCCTTAGACTTGAGATTATTATAGTATCTTGAGTGTGGATTGCTATATTTGACTCTATTGCTCGGTGCTTGTAAAATAGTAGCCCATACAGCAAAGATTGGGTATAGTATGAAGCATGGAAGGATAGTGAGTAATCAATATAGGATTCACCACTCCTTCTTAAAAGAGAGTATATCTCGGATTGGCTACTTGTTGACATATAACTTAAAGAACTTTTTATGCAAAAGTGAAAGTATAAAAAGTTTTTCAAGGTTATACTTTTATGGAAAGTTATATTTCGGGAATAAGAAATCATTAATTAGTCATTTAAAGAGTGCGCACTACACTATTAGACTAATTGGGATATAGTGTGGTGAAAGGATATTAATTACACCGTAACATTGTCATTGATAGGTGTAGTCTACCATATGACTTTTCTATTCACTTGGGTGGTCATGATGCATTGTTAGATGCCACTCATGATCTATAAGTGCAAATTAATTAATTAATTAGTGAATTAATGATAAATTAAAGTGTTTAATTTATCTAAATCTTTATTAATTAATTAATGAGTTATAATTTGTTCTTATTGCCAACGTGAATGGAACCTAATCGGTCACACACAATAAGAACATGGTCTTTGGGTTAAATTGTTATTAAGATAAGTATAAGATACTTATGGGGTTAATTTATGTGATAAATTAACTTAAAGGAATTATTTATAAATATCTAAGTCTTGCTGAAAATTAGTTTCCTAAAAGGAATTAAAGAGTTATTTGATTTCCTTTTGGAATAGGTTTCCTAAAGGAATAGGATTAGCTTAAAGTAAGCTCTCTAAACCTTCTTGGTTTCCAATTGCTCTTGTTTCCTTTAAGACTAGGATACTATATCTATAAATAAGTCCATGCCTTGACTCTTGAAAGATGGATAAAAACACAACACAAAATTTAGAAAGAGAAAAATAGAGAGGGAGGTGGTGATTTTTCTTCAAGAAAATGCCACTTTCTCTTTCTCCTAATAGTTAGGATTTTATCTTCTACTCTTTCTCTTCTTGTGTTCTTCATAATCATTCAAGGGAGCTAGCACTCAAAAGGCAAGGCAAGCAAGCCCAAAGGTTCTTAAAGATCATGTTCGTGTGGATACCACTGGAGGCTCAACACTTGGAGGGCTTTTTATGGTAGATCAACACCTTCATCGAATAGGATGTTGCCCTTTGAAGCATAGAAACCTTCTTTGCTTGAGGTATTTATGCTATACACCATTTAATCGTATAGATAATATCAAAGAGATCCATGGCTAAGGTAATAAATTTTTAAATTTTACATTAAGCTCGCCACTTTCCCTTACCCATTGCAGATGATAGGTCTTAGGATGCTTCATTGTCCTTAGACTAAGCTCTTCTACCAAAAGGAATTCACAAGATTAGTACAGCTACCAGAATCAACAGCAATGCTACATACCTTGTCGTTGATGAGACATCTAGTGTGAAAAATTGATTCCCTCTACAACTCAGACACGCCTTTCTTTGACAGTTCATCTGAAGCTTTCCTCATGAATAAAGCCTCTCCTTTGTCAACACTGTACTTATCCTCAGTATCGCTACCTCCTTCCATGGTTAGCATCTTCTCGTCCACCAAAGGAGCACTCTCTATATTCTCTTCATCCAACACGATCATTGCCTTAGTATTTGGATACTAGGTAGCCACATGACTACGTTCTTGGCACTTGAAGCATTGGATGTCATGTGTTCTCATAGGCGCCTTTATTTGCCCTTTTCTATCAACCACGCCCACCTTTGGCTTTGCAACTTTATTTGGTTTCATCTCACCCCATTTGTCATGCCTCATAGATAATCTATTGTGCCTCTCATCATGGTCTCTACCATCTCTCCAGCTAGGCTTCCCATACAAAGTATTCATTGCACCTCTCCTCCTAGCCTCAAGTTGTTTTTCCACTGTTTCGGCCTTTTGCACCAATTCCTCGATCCCTACATATGATTACAACTTCACCTTTTCTTTGATTTGTTGATTCAGTCTAGCTAAAAATGTAGCCATTTTAACCTCCGGTCTTCCACTGCATTTGCTCGGATCATTGCCAACTCCTTATTCTTGTAGTAGTCATCTATGGTCCTACTACCTAGACATGAACTGTAGCCTTTGATGTTGATCCCTGTAGTAGTAGCTAGGCACGAACCTCCTCCCCTGAAGAAGCACTCTTTATATTTCCTTCATCCAACACGATCATGGCCTTAGTATTTGGATATAGGGTAGCCACATGACTACGTTCTTGGCACTTGAAGCACTGGATGTTGCGTGTCCTCATAGGCACCTTCGTTTGCCCTTTTTCGTCGACCACACCCACCTTTGGCTTTGCAACTTTATTTGGTTTCATCTCACCCCATTTATCACGCCTCATGGATAGTCTATTGTGGCTCTCATCATGGTATCTACCATCTCTCCAGCTAAGCTTCCCATACGAAGTATTCATTCCACCTCTCCTCCTAGTCTCGAGTTGTTTTTTCATCATGTCGGCCTTTTACACCAATTCCTTGATGCTTACATATAATTACAACTTCACCCTTTCCCCGATTTGTTGATTCAGTCTAGCTAAAAATGTAGCCATTGTAATCTTCGATCTTTCACTGTGTTTGCCCGAATCATTACCAGCTCCTTATTCTTGTAGTAGTCATCTATGGTCCTACTACCTAGTGACATGGACTGTAGCTTTTGTTGCTGCTTCCTATAGTAGTGGCCAGGCACGAGCCTCCTCCACATGATCTTCATCTCCTCCCACGTGTAGATAGATTGCTCTCCTCATCTCCTTCTGGTAATGGCCAACTGGTCCTACCACACAATTGTGTAGTTAGAGAACTCCACAGTAGCAAACTTGACCTTTTGCTTCTCAGTGTAGTGGTGGCAATCAAATACGTGCTCTATCTTTCTCTCCCACTCTAACTAGAGCTCTAGATCACTCCTACCTTGGGACATAGGAATTTACATTTTAATGCTTCCCAAGTTGCCATCATGAGCTCGTTCGCTCCTTCTCTGCCTCTTTTCAACCTCCATATCGTCATTGGAATCCTCAGATTCAGCCATTGGTGATCTTCTTCGATGACTTCTATGACTGTTCCTTGATTTAGAATTGGAATCACCTTACCTTTCCATATGTTCACATATAGCTTTCACTACCTGTTGATGTGATCCAAGGAGCACTCACAATTGTTAGACTTGGGCTTGAACATGGTGAACTTAGGAAAGGCATGTTCTTGATGGAAGATGATCTATATGGTTGTTGGTTGAAGATTATACATGGATTTGGGCTTGTTTACAAGCTTGAAGCTCACATTAATCAAGCTAGCACATTGGGCCAAGGAGTGGAGCATTGGTTGTGGATCAAGTTCATCTACAAAGAAGGCCCAAAAGAAATTGCTAAGTTGTCCAAAAACAATCTTATAAGGGGCTGGTTACTTAGACTTGCTTGGAGGGCCTTTGAAGTTGTTAAATGGAGGCCCAAGGGAGCTTAATTAAGGATGTCTAACCCATGATGTGATTTTGGACGGATTTTTATAGTTTTTATGTTTTTAGTTAGTTTAACTTATTAGAATTCTTCTATATTTGTGTTTTTAGTTAAGTATTATTATTAGTTTAGGCATAGACTTAGAAGTTGCTTAAATCTTCAAGTCTAGAATGTTCTATGTAAGCCTATTTATAGGCCTCTTATTAGTTACGAATTTTAGCATGAATTTATGAATAAAATTTGAGTGTTTTCTCTTAATTGAGATTCTTCTTGGTTCTATGTTGATTTAGAACTACTCTTGGTCTTATCAAGCTTGCTTGTGGCGACCACCAACTTCGCTTAGAGTTTTTCTTGTGTTTTTGATCAAGTCTTAGAGGTAATTAGGTTAGACAATTGAACTTGCTCAACTTGGTTTAATTCTTGTTGTTCTTAGGCGTGCTCATCTTCAAGGGAAGAATTCAAGGCAAAACAACTCAACGTCAAGGGTTCCTTGGTTCACGAATCAAACGAGGTCTTGAGTTCAACGAGTTGCATACCTGAAATCCAAGACTTTCTTGGCAACGCAACCGTGCGCACATCAAGTGGTATCAGAGCCATCTTCTTGGATTTTTTTTTCAGGTTTTTCCAATCCAATTTTTCCTTTGGAAAAATTCGATATATCCCTTTTTTTTTTGTTGTTTATCAAAGAGCTTTGAGCCTGGTTAAGCAACTTGTGTTTTATTTGTTTTTCTTTCTTTGAGTCATTGTCAAAGAGCTTCGAGCCTGGACAACAAGTTGATTTTCTTGTGTCTTGTTAATTTCCTTTCTTGAAAAAAAAATTCTGCTATATTTTTCTCGTTGTTTTCCTTGTGAAAATCGTGCCCTAGGTTCTTTAGAGTTGTTCTTGGTTGCTTCTCAATCAAGAATTCTAGGTCTTGTGTGGTATTTTGTGATTCTTGACTATTTTTGGTGTTTTCTTGAATTTCTTGTGTCAAAATTTGCAAGAAAAAGGGTTTCTTGAACATAAAAATTCATACAATCAGTTTTCTTGTAGATTTAGTGGTGTCTTTGGTGTTATTTACGTGGAAAAAAAAAACGTGAGCAAGAAAAGAAAAGAAAAGTCGTGCAAGAAGAAAAAAAAAAGACAAAGCACAAAGAAAAAGAAGGAAAAAGAGAGTAAAAAGGAGTGCACAACAAACAAAAACTGTGCACAAATCTTTATTCAACAATTTCTTGAAGTTTCTTGGTGTTTGGATACAAGTTCTTGAACTTATTGGACTTACTTGATGTGATTCTTGAAATCTATAAATCTGTCCAGGTGTGTTCTTGAGTTTCTTGAGGTTCTTGAACAAGTTCTTAAGCTTTCTTGAAGATCTTGATAGGTTTCTTGAAGTTCTTGACAAGTATCTTGGAGTTCTTGATAAGTTTATTGCACTTCTTGGGTTATAAGTCGAGTTTCTTGAACTTTTGTTTTGCTGGAAATTGTTTGACTGATTTCTTGAAGTTCTTGGCTGATTTATTGACTTCTTGATAAAATCTTAGAGTTCTTGAAGCCTTGAAGTGTTGGTCAAAGTGTCTTCTTCATAAACTAGGGTTTTGATAGAGTTTTCTTGCATGATAGTGATGAAATTCGTTTTTATTTTTGGACGAATTTCTGTTGCGATTTTTGCAGAAATTCTGATGTTTAAAAAGGTGAAAAGGATGTTAGTTGGGTTTATATAGAATTTATTTGTCTTTGGGAAACCCATTGGGAAAAGGAAAGTAGTTACAAAGAGGATTTGGAAACTTATTCTACAAAACAAGTAGTTTCATTTTTTTTTTTTGGCAAGTGGCGGTTACACCTTGTTTCCTTTTTATTTTTTTTCATGTTTCCAGCTGTTTGGGGTGTGTTTGACCGTAGTTTGGTGTTTTCTAATTGGTTGTGCTTGTTTTTTGGTTGTTATTTGTTCAAGAATTCATTTTGGAAAGGAATTTCTTTCCTATTCCTTAAAGGAGTGTTGGAGTTTTTACTTTTTTGCACAAGAATATTATTATTTTTCAAGAGAACATTAAAAATCAAGGATTTTTACACAATTATACCACACATTAGGGTGTCTATTTTGTGTCTAATTCTTGATTCTCATCCATTCTTTGATTTATTCTCTTGATCATAAACACTCTAAGCTAATTTTTCTTGGCCTCTACATTTACTCTTTACAAGTTGAGGTTGCTATAGGTCCTTGGTGGGATTGATTGAGCTGGTTCTTCATCAAAGAGCCTACAAGAAGATTCTTTGAGTGGAAAAAGGCTTAGTTGTGAGCTCATTTGAGGGTAAAAGCCAATCTACTTGAGGGAATCGAGTGCCAAACACTAAGGGAGTGTTTCACATATTCTTGTCTATTTTCTTTGTTATTTTTAACTATTTTTCTTGCAGGTTTTTAAGGCATAATGGCAACTCCACAAGAGGTCGAATAATGATCTTAAATTGCTTAGGGAAGCCATTGTTGGTGATTTTGAGAGAAAGATGCCTATTATGAGAGATGAGATCTATGAGGAGATGCCTCCATTGGAGGGAGGAAGTAATGATGAGGAAGCTCCTTGGGGAGGTGACCATGGAGAGGTTCTATTGACTAGAAGAGCACTTAGTGTTGCACCTATGGAGGATGAGGAGAACATTCAAAGAGATCATATCTTCCACACTAGGTGTACCGTGCAAAACAAGGTATGTAGCATGATTATTGATAGTGGTTCATGTACTAATGTTGCTTCTACTTTGTTTGTAGATAAATTGGGGCTTGAAACAAAGAGACATCCCAAGCCATATAATTGCATTGGTTAGCTGAAACTGGAGACATGAAGGTGACTAAGCAAGTGTTGGTGCCATTCTCCATCAACAAGTACAAGGATGAAGTATGGTGTGACTGTGGTTCCTATGCAAGCATGCCATATTCTTCTTGGGCGTCCATGGCAATTCGATAGGAGGGTGACCTATGATGGCTTCAAAAATAGGTACTCTTTCATGTGGAATGGACGTAAGGTGACTTTGGGTTCTATTGCACCATCTGAAGCACATGCTGATCAAGTGAGGATTGCAAGAGAATTCAAAGCAAGGGAGGAACAAAGTCAACTAGCAAGTGGCGAATTATCAAAAGAAGGATTAGTAAATCATGTGGAGCACCAAAGAGTGGAATGTATGGATGATGGTTCCAATAAAAAGTCATGAACCAACCTTGAAGGGATGCAAATTGGCTGAATCCAAAGAGAGAAAAGTGGCCATCCGTGATATTGGGAAGAGAGAAAAGAGCAAGAGTGTTATGCTAGTTAGACCTTTAACTCTTGTATCCATGTACTCCAAAGAAGAAGTGTACTTTGCTAATTCTCTTAACCTACCTTTTCCTAGTGTTTTTGTAGTGTTATTGCAGGTTAATACTCAAGCAAAAATGCCACATACTTGCTGCTTTAGTGTTCAAATTCCTTCAATGAGTAAAGAGCATCCAATCGTGGAGAAGGAATTACAACCTTGTTCAAGCGCCACAACATATAGCGAGCATTTGATGAATCCAACTGATTTGTGGCCTAAGTTTTTATGCTTTTAATAGCTTTAAGTTGCATCTTAATTCTATCTTATGTGTTTATTCTATTAGGGTAGATAGTTATGTTTTGCATCTAAGTTGTTTTACTTCATCTAGTGCAATCTGTCTTAGAAGTTCTCCTATGTTTTTGCAGTCAATGTTTGGACTGAATTTCAACATGTTTTATGTGATTTTCCATGCCATAATACTTGTATTAGGGATCTTGTATTTGTTTATACATGCTGCCCTATACGTTTTGGTGATTTAGTTTTTGATAATTTTCAGATTCTTGAGTCTATATTGCATCATGTAAGTCATTTTGTTGTTCTAGTTAGTGGTAATGTTTATGTTTTGTGTTGTCCTTATACAGGAATTATAGGGAGTCATATAAATGATTTTCAATGTGTTTATCTTAAGTGTTTTAACTTTAAAATTTGTTTTTGTCATAGGTTAGTTCATTTAAAGTGTTCTAGTGTTATAGTTTGTGACAATGTTCATGTGTTTTTGTTACATCGTTTGAATTATTCAAGTGAGTTGAATGATGATATTTTCCATGTTTTAGGGTTTGTTTTGCATTAGTTCATTTGATCATGATTTCTATCTTGTTAGTGAGTGTTATTTTGAGTCAATTTCTAGTTATATAAGTGCTGAATCTCATGTTTTTCTTGTTGACCATTCGTATGTGTTAGTTCTTTTGCATGTTTTTAAAGATATTTCTCATCTAGGCATGTTTATTCTTCTTAAGTTAGAATTTGTTATTTCACCTATGACTTGTGATTTAGTGTTTTATGCTATTTGTGTTCATAGTTGCATTAGGCTACTTGTTTTACATTTATCACTTGAGTTAGTTATGAGCTTGCTTAAAATTTGTGATTGCTTCTCTATCAATCCTTTAGTTACTTATGTTAATTTATATGAACTCGCAGATTCGAGGACGAATCTTTTCGAGGAAGGAGGGATTGATGTGATCCAAGGAGCACTCACAATTGTTAGACTTGGGCTTGAAACATGGTGAGCTTAGGAAAGGCATGTTCTTGATGGAAGATGATCTACATGGTTGCTGGTTGAAGATTATACATGGATTTGGGCTTGTTTACAAGCTTGAAGCTCACATTAATCAAGCTAGCACATTGGGCCAAGGAGTGGAGCATTGGTTGTGGATCAAGTTCATCTACAAAGAAGGCCCAAAAGAAATTGCTAAGTTGTCCAAAAACAATCTTATAAGGGGCTGGTTACTTGGACTTGCTTGGAGGGCCCTTGAAGTTGTTAAATGGAGTCCCAAGAGAGCTTAATTAAGGATGTCTAACCCATGATGTGATTTTGGACGGATTTTTATAGTTTTTATGTTTTTAGTTAGTTTAACTTATTAGAATTCTTCTATATTTGTGTTTTTAGTTAAGTATTATTATTAGTTTAGGTATAGACTTAGAAGTTGCTTAAATCTTCAAGTCTAGAATGTTCTATGTAAGCCTATTTATAGGCCTCTTATTAGTTACGAATTTTAGCATGAATTTATGAATAAAATTTGAGTGTTTTCTCTTAGTTGAGATTCTTCTTGGTTCTATGTTGATTTAGAACTACTCTTGGTCTTATCAAGCTTGCTTGTGGCGACCACCAACTTCGCTTAGAGTTTTTCTTGTGTTTTTGATCAAGTCTTAGAGTTAATTAGGTTAGACGATTGAACTCGCTCAACTTGGTCTAATTCTAGTTGTTCTTAGGCATGCTCATCTTCAAGGGAAGAATTCAAGGCAAAACAACTCCACGTCAAGGGTTCCTTGGTTCACGAATCAAACGAGGTCTTGAGTTCAACGAGTTGCATACCTGAAATCCAAGACTTTCTTGGCAATGCAACCGTGCGCACATCACCTGTCTAATGCCTTGCTGATGCTAGCATTTAGAGTATCAACAAGATCCTTAATGTCAAATGCCTTAGATTCACCCGCGTTAGATGTTTTAACTCAAGAGTGAAAATGGACAAGGAATTTGAAAAGTGTAGACTCAAAAAGATTGGACTACTATGAATAGAATGACATCCTAACATAGCCCAATTGATGATTTACGACAAGGGCTATGGATAAATCACCAAAACTTGACAACAAACATGATAACTAACCAAAAGACACAAGCTTTTTGGAATTTAAGATGACCCTAAGAGAAGACAAGAATTAAAGATAGAAAATGGCTATAAAAATTGCAAGAAATTGCAAAAAATTACACAAAAATCAATTATGATGACTAGAATTAAGCAGAAACAACTAACGCAACACAATAGACAACAAGATAACAAAAGACGCACCAAGAGGAAACCCTAGGTACAAGAATAATTCAAAATGATAGAGAACGAAAAAATTTACTGCAAAAATTTAGACAATATAAAAAGATAGAGATATATCCAGTTTCTAGAAATTGAAATTTCACAAGATAAATAGGGTAAAATTAATACCAAGAACCCAAGAAGCTCTAATACCGATTGATGTGATCCATCCCAAGAGCCCACATTAATCACCTAATGGAAACCTTTATAATGGTAGCAACCCACAGAACAACCCACCCAAGGACCGTCTTGTGTATCAAGAAGATAAATTTTCCCCAATTGTACCTGAGAATTGAAACCAATTTGATAAATAATCCCAAATCCTAACCCCATGTGTTGATTAGAACTCAAGGATATAGAAAGGAATTTAATGAATCACTCATAGAATCACAAGTTTCACAAAGAGAACCAAAGAGGAAAACCCTCGTCAATTTTTTATTGAACTTCAATGTTATATCTAATTATGATAAAAATTAGCCTTATGTAGGTAAAAACACCCTAAGCAACTGATATGGTAAGTAGCTAGTCTATTACACGTTAAAAACTGAGTAAAAATGCAAAAAACAAAAGAAATTGTAAAGTTGCGGACGAAGGCCATGATGTAGGCCACGGCACGGCCTCTTGGCTCACATTCTGATGAAGGCCGTGGGAAAGGCTGTGGCGTAACTTAGCCCACGACCTTCATCAGAATGTGAGCCAAGATAGAATGATGTTCTGACCAAGGCCATGCTGTGGCCTACATCATGGCCTTCAAAAGGCTGTGGCATAACTTAGCCCACGGCCTTCATCAGAAGCCTTTTTCTGGCCTTTTCTTCAAGCTATCTTTTAAACTTTTGCAGGCATACTCCTCTCAGCCATGCATGGCCTCTTCCTCCTACTCCATGCCTTGGTGATGCTTTAGAGACGTCTCAAATGTCTTGATCCACTTGTGCCTTGGCCACTTGAAATGTGTCAAAAGGGGTAGGTGTGCAAGTCGCATATTGGTTATAAAGGGCGTTGCTAGGCTAAATAAATATGGGTTTCAAACCTCCCATTGTGAGCTAGCTTTTGGGGTGGAGTTAAGTGAACTACAAGTTTGGTACAAGAGCTGGTCGATCGTATGAATTTATACCTTTCATTTGTCTTGTCTTTGTTAATTTTTATGCAAGTTTCCTTGTTGAGTTTTCATTGAGTCTTTGGTTCTTGTTGTCATTTCCTTAAATCATCTAAAGGTTCCATCTCAATTGTGTTATAATATGTCCTTTTTGTTTTTCTAATTGTTTAAGTCTCATAACACCAAAAGATTGAATCTTTGTCAAGTTGTTACATTGTTTCCCTGTGTTATCGAGAAAATCCAAATCTTTGATTTTTGAGCTTCTTTAAATTAAAGATATTGACTTTCGTGACAATTGGTATTTGTTGATTGTTGTTAGAAAAAAAAGGTGTCATGCCCTGAAAATACACGGTCGGTCGGGTGACCCTTTCGAAAAAAGTGATTTTGGGTTTTTGAGTTTTGAAAAACCATGCGTGTGTGAGAAAATTAGGTTTTTGGTGAAAAGGTGTATTTTTGAAAAAAAATGGTATTTTTGAAAAACAAAATAAGACTGAGACTAAAAGTGCGACAGTTTTGGCTAAATGGTTTGAAAAAGGTTTTGTAAAAAATGAAATCGCTGCTTGGTATTGAGTTAGGGTGTATCAAGTCACCCAAAAAATCTTTAACAAAACAAAACAAAAATTTTTAGAAAAATTATTTGAAAACCTCTTTTCGACTCCAGTTTGTGATAACAAGAGTCACATTTGCAGAAAGGGAAGGCAAAGGCTTGCACCTAAGGCACCTTTTTTACCTAGCGAGGTTGGTTACAAGGTTTAATCAAATTTTTCTAAAATAACTCTAAATTCTATGACGTTGGGACATGTCTAAATGAATGCAAATTTTAAGTGTAATGTGATGTAGGGAGGGTTGAAATGTCCCGTCAAGGCTTGATCAGGATTATTGCATTAATTGTGAAACCCAAAATGAGGCCTTGAAAGAGTCACGAGTAAATGCAAAAAGAAAGAAAAAATAGTAGTAGAAATATTAAGTGATCAAAGAAAGTGGAGATGCAATATAATGGGTATGAGAACTAGTAACTCGTGACTGACTGTTCCTACTCATGTAAGGGAGAACAGCATGTTAAGCCACCATTTCCCACATAAATAGGTGACTATTTCTAGTTGAATCACACAAATGACCTAAGATTCTAAGTCAAATGCAACCTAAATGTCATACAGTAAGTATATGTAAAAATAGGTAATAGTAGTAAGATATATACAAAAATCATGCAAAAATGAAAAAGCCTAAAAAGGAGAAATAGTATGTGAAATGATATGAAATGCACACGGGGAGTGAAACTACCACTAAAATGACCTAAGAATCTAGCGTTGGACTAGCTCTTTCTAGAAATTTTCCACTAGCACTGGACTAGTGGGGAAGCAATAAAACCATAATTAGCGTTGGACTAGTGTAGTGACGAAAAAACAAAATTGATAAAACATGAATTAAAATAGTAAAACATGAATCAAAAGCAAATAAACATATAAAGACATATAAGAACATGTAAGAGCTCGTAACACGTAAGCATGATATCTAGATGCAAAATCCTAAGGAAAGCGGTAAAACATATAAGCACACAAAAGCACGTAAGCCCTAACTATTACACCGGGGGGGGATTTAGCTACAATTTTAGGGAAAAAAAAAGTAAAAATGACCTATCTATTACACTTGCTATCTAATTACAATATTTTGCTAAAGATATAAGACATGTAATCTAACTATTACATTGACTAGCTAAATACAAAAATTAGGCCAAAATAAAAGAAATTGTAATCTATCAATTACATTTTGGCCAAAATAATAAAATCCAAATTGAAATAGCATAATGTAAATAATTACACAAAAAGCATATAAAATAAGAAAATTGACTGAAGAAAATGCACAAAAAATTACATAGGAGCATTGTCGCGCCCAAAAAATCGTAAAGTAAAGGGTACTGGGTGCTAATGGGGTCGTTGACTGTCGCGTCCCGAAAAGACGGTCCAGTCTCGATGACCCTTTCGAAAAGCAAATTTTTGGGAAAAAATCGTGCGCGTGTGAAAAATCGGGTCTTTATTGAAAAAGTGTATTTTAAGAAAAATGGTATTTTAAAAGAAAACAAGGCCTGGACTAAAAGTGCGACAGGTTTGGCCAACTAATTTTGAAAAAGGGTTTTATTTTAAAAAATGGAGTCGCCACTTGGTACTGAGTTAGGGTGTACCAAGTCACCCGAAAAATCGTTTAACAAAATAAAAATAAAATTTTAGAAAAATATTTTAAAACCCTTTTTCGACTCCGGTCTACGAAAAACGAGAGAAAAGGTCCGGGAGTCACATTTGAAGAAAGGGAAGGCAAAGGCTTAGCACCTAAGGCACCCTTTCAACCTAGCCGAAGCTAGTTGCGAGGTTTAATCAAATTTCCTAAATTAACCTAAGTTCTATCGCGTTTGGATGTATCTAAATGAATGCAAATCCTAAATCTAAATATGAGGTATCGAGAGGGTCGGAATGTTCCAGTCGAGCTTGATCTGGAATTATCGCATTAATTGCGAAACCCGAGTCGAGACCTCGAGGGAGTCACGAGTTTTATGCAAAATGTGATGCAAAAGAAAAGAAAATAATATATAGTAATAAGTGATTGAAGAAAGTGGGGATGCAACATGACGGGTACATGGATTAATAACTCGGTGACTAGATGTTTCTACTCACGGAGGGGGGAACGGCATTATACGCCACCGCTTCCCACGTGAGTAGGCGACTGTTTCTAGTCGAATCACACAAATGTCCTAATTTCTAAGTGAGATGCAACCTAAATGTCATGCGTTTTGAAAATGTTGTCAAAATAATAATAATAGTAGATAATAATGATAATAGTAATAATAAAATTATGTCGAATGGAAAGGAAAACTAGAAGTGTGTGAAATGTGAAATGCACACGAATGATCCTAACACTAAAATGTCCTAAGGGTCTAGCGTTGGACTAGCCCGTTCTAAAATCTCGCTAGCGTTGGAACTAGCGAGAAAAGAAAGAAGCCACAACTAGCGTTGGACTAGTGTGGTGACGGAATACCATAAATCATGAATTAAATATTAAAACATGAATTAAAAGCAAATAAAACATATAAAATCATATAAAATCAAGTAGGAGCACAAAACACATAAGCATGATATCTAGATGCAAAATCCTAATGAAAGCGGTATAATAAATAAATACATAAGCACACAAAAGCAAATAAATCCTAACTATTACACCGGGGAGGTTTGATTTACAATTTAAAGGGGAAAAATTTTAAATGCCCTATCTATTACACTTTCTATCTAATTACACAATTCTTGCTAAAATATGAAAAAAATAATCTAACTATTACATTGACTATCTAAATACAAAAATATTACATTTTTTCATCAAAATAATAAAATTTAAAATTAAATAACACAAAATAAATAAATACGCAAAAAAAAATGCTTAAAATAAGAAAACGCATAAAAATTGCATAAAATATCACATTAGAGCACTGTTGGAGCACATAAAGAAACAATTAAAAGGTAACGAAAATACCTTTTTGAAGATCCGGTACAAATACTTAAAAAACATGAACACACACGTCAAGATTTCACAATATAAACAAATAAATACTAAAAATGTGTAAATATTGACAAATTGGAGTAGAATGTAAAGTCTAACAATTAACGGACTAAAATAAGATTCTATAAAACTTAGGGGGTAGAAATGCAAAATTAGAGTAAATTGGGGGGCGAAAATACAATTTCCAGGAATGTCAATGTGCTAATTTCAACTAACTTAGGGCATCATTGGAAGAAAATAAACCAAGGGGGGTCAATGAGCAATTTATAGAGACTTAATTACAAAAAATTTAAAAAAAAATTCTTTAAAGTCATAATAACACTAATCCGAATCCTAGGGTCTAAAAATGAATTTATATTTTCCATAATAAATAAAAATAAAAATAAAACAAAAACAAAAAATAAAAATAAAAATAAAAATACTAGATTGAATTTAAACTAGAACGGTTACCAAAATTACCTTCACTAACTCATTTAATTACTAAACTAAAACTATATTAAAGACAAAACATATACCAGTCAAACATAATTAACTAAATGATACAAAGAGAAAAGCTAAAATAGATAAGAAAGTCAACTATTAACAATAACCCAGAACCCCAATTCAGTCCCTCAAAACCGAGGACGACCGGACTTCGAAATCTAAATTCGTTCAATCATTTGTTTCCCCCAATTACGTGACCTCAATTTCTTCAAACCCAAATTGTTTCTAATCTAAGAAATTATTAAACTAATACAAGATAGGACCAAATGTCTAAGTGGACCTACCCCATGACTATTTCGGATAGAAGACAATATTAAATGAACAAAAAAGTTAAAATGTCCCCCCCAGATATCTTCTTCAACCCCACATCAACGAAACGCCTCTGCACACCCATAGATTTCAGATTATCTTTCTTCTTCTCTAGCTCTTAATTCTCTCTGTTTTCTCTTTTTTCTTTCTTCCCTTTTAATTTCTCTTCTATCCGATTCTTTTCTCTTCTGGTTTTTCACTTTCTCTTCTTCCTTCTTTTAATCACTTCTCCCTTCTTATTTTTCTCTCTTTATCGCACTCTCTCTTTTTCTTCTCACTTCTTAGTCTCCTCTGTTTCTCTCCCCCCTCCTTCTTTGATCTAATTTCAATCTGCTAAGCAAGCTTTAATTAACCACGAATTCATCAAAATCACTAAAAAACTGAATGATGCTTCAAGCAATTGACAGGAAAAATTCCCTCAAGAACCCCCCTCTTTGGTCGCAGTATTACAGGTCCCATGGTGGCGCTGGTGAGGGGGTTGAGGAGCACGGGATTGATTTGTATGACTGTAAATGTGGCTCTGGGGAGCACGGGATTGATTTGTTTGGCAGGTCCGTGGGTTCATCAGAGACGATGGGGCGAGACAGTGGAGCTATGGTTTCATGGCTTTGGGTTTATTTGGGATGTTTGCGTTGTTTTGTGCAGGTTGGTGGCCATTTGTTTGGTCGTTTAGAACTGACATTTGGTCTTGGAGAGACGGTTCTTTATTGTGGTATGGTGATTGCTTTGTTTTTTGGGTGGCGTTGGTACAGGGGAGATGTGGCAGGGAGCTTGAATGGTGGCGGTGTATGGAGATTGAGGGGAGACTGCTGTCAATTGTGGGCTGAGTAGGGGTCTGTCTGTGGGCAGGGACTTGTTCGTTTGGGACTGAAAATTGAGGTTTTTGTGAATTCTTGTGCAGGATTTATGGCCGTTTGTTCACTGGTGTGGTCATCAGACGGTGGTTTGGAGGTTGAACAGGGAAAGGGCTGAGAGATCTGTGAAACCTCTGAAATCGTTTGTGGGCATTCTGCAAGTTTTGGTGGTAGGGAGATGATGAGATTGTGAGAGGAAGAAGGGTGGTGTAATGGCGTGATTTTGGGAATTGAATGGCTGACCGTTTTGCAGTGATGCCCTGTTCTTGGTGGTTCTGTGATTTTGGGGATTGGTCAGTGGCAATTTGGTGATGGCAAATATCTAATGGGTATGATGCTCAGATGAAATTAGCTCAATTGGTGTTGGTTGTGATTGGAGGCCGTGGGCGAGACTGGTGGTACTGTGGGTGGTTGTCCAGTGAGGGAAATCATGGATTAGTATATGAACAGGGTTGATGAACTGGTTACAAAGGAGGCTGATTGTGGTTGTGAGTGAGGAGACGGTGGTGATGAAAGAGGGAAAATCTTGTGAGTTGTTCTAATGGTGGAGGAGATGGGTTCTGATCTTTGAGACGGTGGAGGCAAAAAAAAAGACCCAAAATAAACCAAAAGAACATCAATGAAAAACCCAACAACATCAAGAATTCAACCAAAATTCCCAGACAATATAAATTTGATGTTTTGATTTTTACATCAAGCAGATTCTTGTAGTGAAATGAAAAGAAGAAAAGAAAAGAAAAACAAAACCAAGAAAAATGTGAATTGAAACAGAATAAACAGCAAAATAAAACCTTACCTTTGAAACTTGGAGATCGGATGAACAGTGATAAACGTTTGACGATGAACAATTGTTGGGAAGATGATGAACAGTAGCTTTCCTAAAAGAAGCGGCTACTTGTGTGTGTTGTGTGGTGTGGAGTTTGTGTGTTTTAATCCACAAATTACCAAAAGCAAAAGTGTTTTAGGGTTTCCTCTCTTTTTTTTCCCTTTTTTAAAATTCTTAAGTGGGGTATTTATACTGCACAAGTCCTAACCTCCAAGAAAGGGCTAAAAGACCAAAATGCTCTTGACTACAAAAATTACAATTTTATCCTTAAAATCTATTTTCTCTTACAAAAATAATAAAAAAATAAGAAAAATATAAATAACAAATTTGTTAATAAAAATTCACCCTAAAAAAGTTAGAAACTTAGTACTTAAAATCTAAAAACGAATTTGGGACCTAAAAATTGGTGAAAAAAGAGTTTGGGATGTGAAATGACAATTTTACCCTTGGATGACAAAATTTACAGAAAAAATAGCAATTGACCTCAACAAATTATCAAAAATTACAAGTAAGTTTAAAACACTGGAAATGCATTTTTGACCCAAAATTGGTGAAAAATGAATTTAATTTACAAAATGACGATTTTGCCCTTGGGCAATGAAAATTCACAAAAAAATAATTATTGACCTCAAAAAATTACCAAAAACTAAAAATAAGTTTAAAACACTGAAAAATGCATTTTTGACTCAAAATTGGTGAAAAATGAATTTAATTTGTAAAAATGACGATTTTGCCCTCGGGCAATGAAAATTCACGGAAAAATAATTATCGACCTCAAAAAAATTACCAAAAACTAAAATAAGTTTAAAACACTGAAAAATGCATTTTTGACTCAAAATTGGTGAAAAATGAATTTAATTTGTAAAAATGATGATTTTGCCCTCGGGCAATGAAAATTCACGGAAAAATAATTATCGACCTCAAAAAAATTATCAAAATTACAAATAAGTTTAAAACACTAGAAAAAGCATTTACGACTCAAAATTTGACAAAAAATGAACTTAGATTGTAAAATGACGATTTTGCCCTTGGGCAATGAAAATTCACAGAAAAAATAGTTATTGTTCTCAGAAAATTATCAAAAATTACAAATAAGTTTAAAACACTAGAAAAAGCATTTACGACTCAAAATTTGACAAAAAATGAACTTAGATTGTAAAATGACGATTTTGCCCTTGGGCAATGAAAACTCACAGAAAAATAACTATTGACTTCGAAAAAATTATCAAAAATTAAGAATAAACTTAAACTACTGGAAAATGCATTTTAACTCAAAATTGGTGAAAAATGAATTTAATTTGTAAAATGACGATTTTGCCCTCAACTGGTACAAAAAATAAAAATTACCAATTAAATAAAAAAAAATCATAAGAAATTAACAAATTTACATAAAAGTAAAAATATAAATTTAAAACCCCCAAAAGTTGATAGAAAAATATTTACAGATAAAATTACTATTTTGCCCCCCAAATTATGGAAAAATTAAAAATTTGTCCCAAAAGTTCAAACATGCCCCCCCAATGTTTGAAAATAAATGGTGTGTCAAAATTTGGTGTCTACAAGCATATTGGAGCACATAAGGAGAATTTAACAAGTAATGGGGGTACCTTTTTTTAAAGACCTGGCAACAATGCTTAAGAACACAAGTAAATACGTCAAGGTATCGCAATATAAATGAGTAAAGTATAAAATATGTATGGATTGACAAATTGGGCTAAAAATGTAAAGTCTAGCAACTAAGGGGGACTAAAATAAATTTTATAAAGCTTAAGGGGTAAAAATGAAAAATTCATGCAAATCTAAAGGGTAGGGACACAAATTGAAACAAATGGGGGGGGGGGGGTAAGAAATAGCAAATTCAGTATGGGGTAAATTTGCAAATTATGGAACTTAATTGAAAAAGAGTAGAATCTGGGTGGTCAATCTATAAACCTTAGGGACTTAATTGCATGAAGATTAAATCTTCAAGGGCATGCCAACACTAGTAAAGAAAAATAACGATTCAGACATAAATATACATATTAGTAAATCATCAAGAATGAAAATGCTAACTTGGAAATATAACTAAATTATTTAACTTGACTTAACTAATCAAATCAATCATTCAAACAAAATCAAATTAAATTATATTATAGACACTAAAGAATAATCAAATAAATAAAACTAAACTAACTTCAATTGTAAAACAAAATAATGTACTAAAAGAAACATAATCCTTAATTGATTAAAAAAATTTTCTTAAAGAAGCCTAAAACTAAAACAATTAAAATGGAAATCAACACCTTATCCCAATGCCCAATTTGATTCTTAGCCAAAAACACCAAATCACCCAACTCATTCCCACAAAGCAATCGATTTTCCCCAAGCATCTTCTTCTTCAATTTTGTTCCAGTTAGTTTCTCTCTCTAATTATCTTTTTTCGATTTCTATTTTTGTGTTCTCTCTCTCTCTCTCTCTCTTTCTCTCTCTCTTTTTCTCTCTATTTTCTCCATTTTTCTCTCTTCCTTTTCTCTTTCTTTCTCTCCTAGTCTCTCACTCTCTCTCACTTGTTCTCTCTTCTTTCTCTTTCTCTACTCTCTCTAGCTCGCTCTTTCTCTCTTTCTATCTATCTCTCTCTTCTCTCCTCTCTCTCTCTTTCTCACTCTGTTCTTCTAAAAAAATCATTTCCTCCCAAACCTTTCCCTAATTAGACCCTTTAATCCCCAAATCCATGATTAAATCTATGCATTTGTAAGGAATTAATTGGACAAATTGGAATTTAAAACAAATAAAATCTTACTAGTTTTTTAGCAGAGATTCAATGATGGTCTCTATTGTGGTTGCAGGTTGGTTTGAGGTGATCGCAATGGCGGTTGGAGGGGTTTGGTAGTCGTTAGCTCACGGCCAATAGGGGCTGCTTTGCTGTGGTTGTTGCACGGCAGCCAGTGGCTATGGAGGTGCGGCGGGGTTGCAATTGCGAGTGTATGGTGGATGGTTGAGCTCTTGGGATGGTTCTGGTGAATTGATGATTGTTCTTAGGGGTTGTTTCGGTGGGCTTTTGGTTGGTCTGTGAGTTGTAGTTGATGGTTGTTGTGCAGGTGGAGGCCTTGGTTTTGATTGTTTTATGGTTGAGAAGTGTTAATTGGGCTATTTGATAAGTTAAGTGGGGCTGATTTTGGTGTTTATTGGGACTGTTTGCTGGTGGATTCAAGTAGTTGGTTGATGGATTTGGATTGTAAGTTTGGTGGCCGTATAATGGTGGTTCAATGGAGGTAGGATGGCAGTGGATTGGGGAAACTAGTGGGCATGAACGGGTGGCTCATGGTGGCTAAGTGATGGCAATGGCTTGGTTTGGTTGTTTGATGGTTAGACGAGGGGGAGACATTTGAGAGGCTGATTATGGTGGTGAGTCTGGTTGTTTTGCTTCATTGGTCTATTCTAGTTGGTTTGTGAGGATGATTCTTGGGACTATTCATTAGAGGTTGTTGGAGATGTTATAGGGGCATTTCTAAGGCCTGAATTGCTGTGGTTTTGGATATGTTTAGATGGTTGACGTTGGTCGAATTGGACTGGTGATTCAATTTGGTGGTGGCTGTGGTATGAAGAGAATTAGGTTGGTTAGTGGCTTGGTGATGAGAGGCAGAGTCTAGTTTTAATTGTGGCATAGAGGAGCTAATAATGGCATTGTTTGGTAGGGGCTATTTAATGGGCCTGGTGCTATGGCAGGTGGGTGATTGAATGGTGGTTATTAGTTGATGGTGGTCTGGAAGTGTTAGTAATTGCTGATGGCCTGACTTTTGGGCTGTGATTGAAACTAGTAGCGATGGGAATTGATTGACTGGTCTTGCACTTTTGGGGATGGCTTTGTCGATGGTGGTGACATGGAATTAGTGGTATGGGGGAGTGAAATTGATGAATATTGGGGCCAATGGTGAGTTGTGTCTGCTTTCTGGTGGATGGTGAGATGGGTGAGTGGAGTAGGGGCACGGTTGGGCTGTGGTTACTGTGGTTACTGCTTGTTGGCGGTGGCAGTCATTGAGACCTGCTTGGCCGGACTTGACAGTGGGCAGGGAAGAGGCTTGGAGATGGATAGGGGTTGCTGATGATGTCCGTTGAAAATTGGTAGAGGAGGAAGGTAGTAAGTGAATTGTGTGTGCAATGTTAAGACGGGGATGAAGATGGAATGGCAGACAGGGCTGTGTTGTGAATTTTGCATGATGTGCGTCCGTTGTGTACTACTATGTGCAACTGTGTGTGTTTGTGTGATATGCGTGTGAATGTGTGATGATGAGTGTGTAAGTGCATGTTTGGAACTATGTGTTTGAATGTGTGTGGTGTGTGTGTCTTTGTGTGTGTATTGTGTGTGTAAATCTGTGCAGTATGTGTGGTGTATGTGAATCTGTGTGGATGTATAGGCAGTGAATGAATCTATGTGTGTATTGCTGTGTGTGAATATGGTGTATGTGACTGCGTGAAGTGTATGTGATTGTGAATTGTATTTGCATGTGTATGAGTGTGTGTTTTGAATTGTGTGTTTGAACGTTTGTGGGACTATGTGCTTGTGAATGTGTTAGTGTGTGTAGTATGTGTGTGAGAAAGTATTTGTGAATGTGTTAGTGTGTGTGTGATGGTAAGTGTGTGTTAGTGCATGTTTGAGTGTGTGTTTGGTGGTAAGTGTGTGTTTGTGCGTGTCCGAGTGTGTGAGAGTGAACTATGAAGTGTGTGAGAGTGTTTGTGAGGAGATAGTGTGTTTTCTAGGTGTTTTAGGGGTAGACTTGAAGATTAATGTAAAGTTCTTGATGCGCGCGGGGTTGTGAATGGCCAAGATCACCCGATGATTCCAAGTGAAAAGCCTCGAATACTCTTCAACGAAGAATGAAGAATCCTAGGGTTCTAATTTAGACCAACTTGAGCGGGTTCAATTTGCCTAAATTATTACACTAAGAATTTGATCAAACGCGAAAGAATTACTCTAAGCGGGTAATTGGGTCGCCACAAGCGTAGGCTTGATAAGACCAAGACGGTTCCAATGCAAGAACCTAGAAAGCACTTCTGAAGGAGCTCTCAAAAACACACGTTTCAATGAGAAATGATCTAAAACCTGTATTATTCAATGTGTGTCACCTTTATATAAGTGTACGACATGTATTACCAATAATGAAATAACAATAGAATAGATAAAACCCTAAAACTAACGCGACTTTGCACGTTCTGGGGAAGGCCGCGGGGAAGGCTGCAGGGCGGCCTCAGGCGCGGTCTCGATCAGACCTTCTGGTTGCTCTGATTCAACTATTCTGATGAAGTCCATTCGGAAGTCCGCGGTGCGGCCTAGAGTGTGGCCTCGGTCAGAATGCTTACCAACCTCGTCTTCTCAATCTGATGGAAGCCGTGGGTAAGGCCGCTGCGCGGCCTTGGTCAGAAGTTTTGTTTCTTCAATTTTTGGGCCGAATTGTACATTTTGTCCATTTCCTTGTTTTGGCATTGCCTCTCCATATGACCCCTCTTCATGATCAACACCATCTCTACCCCATATTAGCGTAACAAGTCTTGATGATGAGGAATTGTCCTTGGCAGCTTCTTTCCCTAACATTCACACGATCAACACATACATGGCTTCCTTCATTCTCCTCGTCCTCGCACGTGTCATTGGACCACCTATTCCTTGCAAAGGATCCGGGACGCTTGAATTATGCTTGGATATGCCTTGATCCCTATCATTCCTTCCTCCCTCGAAAGGATTCATCCTCGAATCACCTACATCATAAAGAGAAAGGTCAGAAACATTGAAGGTAGCACTTATACCTCCATACTCACTGGGTAAATCAATTTTTTAGGTGTTATCTCCTATCCTTTCTAACACTTGGAAGGATCCATCTCCTCGTGGGTTAAGTTTAGATTTTCATTGAGTAGAAAATCTCTCCTTACGCATATGCATCCACACCCAATCACTGGGTTCAAAGATGACTTTTACACAACCCTTGTTTGCCATTCGCGCATGATGCTCATTCTTTTTCTCAATGTTTGCTCGTACCTTGGCATGCAGCTCCTTAACAAACTTTTCTTTCTTTTTGCCATTAAAATCTGCACGCTCGTTAGTAGGTAAAGGCAAAATATCCAAAGGAGTTAAAGGGTTAAATCCATAAACAATTTCAAAAGGTGAAAAAGCAGTAGTAGAATGATTCACACGATTGTATGCAAATTCAATATGAGGTAAACATCCTTCCCGATTCTTTAGATTTCTTTGTATGATTGCACGCAACAAAATGGTGATTGTCCTATTGACCACTTCAGTTTGACCATCTGTTTGTGGATGTGCAACGGTGACAAATAACAATTTGGTGCCAACCTATTCCACAAAGTGCGCCAAAAGTGACTAAGAAATTTCACATCATGGTCACTCACTATAGTCTTTGGCATACCATGCAAACGCACAATTTCTCTAAAGAACAGATCAGCAATATATGTAGCATCGTTAGTTTTAGCATAGGCAATAAAGTATGTCATTTTGCTAAACCTGTCAACTACCACAAATATGTTATCCTTTCCACAAGAAGACCTAGGTAGACCTAAGACAAAATCCATGGATATGTCTACCCAAGGTTGAACAGGGATGGGTAGAGGAGAATACAATCCATAAGGTCTAACTTTAGACTTTGCCTGCCTACATGCAATGCATTTATCACAAATAATTTGAATATCACGTCGCATGTTTGGCCAGTAAAAATGTTCACTCAACACGGATAAGGTCTTTTGAACACCAAAATGCCCCATTACTCATCTCCCATGAGTT
Source organism: Mitragyna speciosa (assembly GCA_024721245.1). NCBI lineage: Eukaryota > Viridiplantae > Streptophyta > Magnoliopsida > Gentianales > Rubiaceae > Mitragyna > Mitragyna speciosa. The sequence goes on from CM045557.1 coordinate 11,629,462, forward strand.
TCCCTCACAAGTAATTCACGAAGAGAACATCTAGGCACACAAAGTGTATCTCCCTTAAACAAATAACCCTCTTGCCTAAAGAACTCCTCATGAGCTCGCTTTTCACACAAAACCCAAATTTGACCAAAGTCTACGTCATTTTCATATAAAGACTTAACATGTTCAAATCCAAGCAATTTAGTATGCAAAGTAGTAAGAAGAGTATACCTCCTTGAAAGCGCGTCAGCTACAATGTTCTCCTTACCCTGTTTGTATTTGATGATGTACGGGAATGCTTCTATGAATTCCAACCACTTAGCATGACTCTTGTTTAACTTTCCTTGTGACTTCAAAAACTTTAGCTCTCGTGGTCTGAGTGTATAACAAACTCCCTTGACAGCAGGTAATGTTGCCAATTCTGCAGAGTCCTCACTAGTACATAGAGTTCTTTATCGTAGGTTGGGTAATTCAAAGTGGCTCCATGCAACTTCTCATTGAAATAGGCAATTGGCTTCGACTCTTGCATAAGGACAGCCCCAATGCCCACTCCAAATGCATCGCACTCTACCTCGAACACTTTGTCAAAATCTGGCAAAGACAACAAAGGAGCATGAGTTAGTTTATCTTTCAATACATTAAAGGCTTCTTCATGCTTACCTTCCCATTTAAATAAAAATTTTTTCTTTACAAGCTCATTAAGAGGTGCAGCAATTGTACTAAAGTTTTGCACAAACCTCCTATAAAAACTTGCAAGATCATGAAATAATCTTACCTCGTTAGCATTCGTTGGAGTAGGCCATTCACGTATGGCCTCCACCTTGGAGTCATCAACTTGAAGTCCCTTTGAACTCACTACATAACCAAGAAAAACTACAGACTCCATACAAAATGTGCATTTAGACAAGTTAGCATATAATTTATGCTCTCTAAGCACAACACAAACTTCATGCAAATGATGCACATGATCTTCCAACGACCTACTATATACAAGGATGTCATCAAAGTACACTACTACAAATATACCAATAAAAGGACGGAAGACATGATTCATAAGACGCATGAATGTACTAGGGGCATTAGTCAACCCAAAGGGTATAACCAACCACTCATGCAATCCATATTTAGTCTTAAATGCAATTTTCCACTCATCCCCTACTTTCATTCTTATTTGGTAGTAGCCACTTTTAAGGTCAATTTTAGAAAATATTGGAGAACCATGCAACTCATCTAACATGTCGTCTAACCTAGGAATAGGATGACGATACTTTACCATAATCTTGTTGATGGCTCTACAGTCCACGCACATCCTCCACGTATCATCCTTCTTAGGAACAAGTATCACTGGTACGGAGCATGGACTTAGGCTTTCGCGAACAAATCCCTTCTCAATGAGCTCATCCACTTGGCGTTGGATCTCCCTAGTTTCTTCTGGATTAGCTCGGTAAGCAAGCCGGTTCGGTATGCTAACACCAGGTAGAAAGTCGATTTGGTGCTCTATTCCCCTCAGAGGTGGCAATCCCTGTGGTATCTCTTCGGGAAATACTTCTTTAAATTCCTGTAACAAAGACACCACTACACCAGGAAGAGATGAGTCAAGTTTATTAATAGAAAGAAATAAATTTTTATATAAAACAATAAGAACTTGTTGCTTAGCCATTATTGCCTCGTCCACCTCACTTTTGTTGGCATAAGCACTTACCCTCCTTTTCTCTTATCCTTACCTTTAGCCTTAGTACCTTGTAATTCCCCTTTTTGAGAACTTGCTAACTTTAAATCCTTTGCAAGTCTCACTTGGTCCTCATGAGCCTCAAGGGGTGACAATGGGCGAAGAGAAACGGGTTTCCCCTTCCATTCAAATGAATACTTATTAAGGTACCCATCATGGTGCACTTGCCTATCGAATTGTCACGGGCGACCTAGCAGCAGGTGACATGCTTGCATGGGTACAATGTCACACCACGCCTCATCATGGTACTTATCAATGGAAAATGGAACTAGTACTTGTTTAGTCACTTTTTGTCACGATCCGAACCTAAAGGTCATGACCGACACGTAACTTGAGGTGGAATAAACCACCCCAAACCACGTAAGCCTTAACTTTCCTCTAAATTCTACCGAAATTTCGGCAGCATCTCCTCTGTATTTGGACCTTTCCCAAAAAAATTTAAAAATACCTGCACAAAATTTCAGCCAACCCAAGCATTTTCAATACATTCACAATACATCATATCGTCTCATTCACAACTTTTACACAATATTTTCATAGGTTTACAACCTGCTAACACAAGTAATCAATCATCTATTACAACCATAAAATAAATACTCATAAGAACTTCATATATTTCATATAAATATCCCAAGATTCATAACTTACAACCAACGGAGCAGCTATTCCAAAAATAACATTTACAATACCAAACTAGTCATATACCATATTGTCACAATTTCAAAATAATAACCTTGTCCTATACCCGGATAAACAAAAATAACCATGTGGTACCTCCAAATTGAGTGGCTATGCAATTCTCCCCTTTGATCCTACTCCTGCATTTTCTACAGACACTAAAAAAATAATGAGGGGTGAGTTTTCCACACTCAGTAAGCATAATACATATTATAAACCATAATACATGCAGTCATACATGTAATAAACAATCATCATTAACAATTATAACTGATACAATAATACTATTTTAAACAATTTACTTAAATCACCACTTTTGGTATAAAATCTATGTAGTCATCACATATGACATAAAACATTCAATAAAATCATATTTTTGGTTTCATAAACAACTTTTATTATTTCTCAGAGTCATAACTATGCAAAACCTACTATACCCCGAAGGGTAACTATCCCGCGAAGGGTACTCTGTCCTTGAAGGGCTATCCCCCGAAGGGTATCTGTCTCTGTTCCCCGAAGGGCTATCCCCTGAAGGGTATACTATCCTGCGAAGGGAGGGAATCACTGCGGACATTCCCTAGCTGGCATATACTAGGTGCACCCAAATTAACAATAACCCTATTAGTTTTAGTTAACTTTGCATAGAGTTACTTTCAAATCGTTTTCACAACTAAATTCTTTCAACTTTATTTGACAAAAATCATTGTCACAAACAATCCTTCACTTTCTCATTCTTTAATGTTAAAACTTTAACGATATATAAAAACATACTTTGAAAAATGTCAAATGTATTATCTTATACACTCAACGTAAATCATTCACCGTTAAATGTTTTGCAAGCTCATTTAAACTTTCATGTACAAAATAAATCACTTTGTATGCATTTTCTCAACGTACATCCATTTAACAACATATATGTATGTCAATTTCAATTTATACATATTACATACTTTAAAATACTCACAAAATGCTTTGCAAGCAATATATAGTACTAGTAATTCATAATATGTATTACACTTACCTCAAATTAGGCTATGGACAAAAATCTCAACTCGATCACCCCCTTAGGTGGATTCCTTCGCCAAATACTCTCTTGAATCTATTATATAACATAACGATCAAAATTAACAACTAAAAATACATTAGAAAAATAATACTCAAACTTTAATCTAACCCCAAGGCTTAACTCAATCACTTACCCATCTTGCATGGCCTAAACTATAATCAAATCTCAACTTTAATTTCCCAAATCAACTCTTTCATCTTCTAATTGGTAATTAACACCATAACAAAACTATTAACTCTAAATAATACCAAGAAATCATTTTTTCTCCAAATTTCCTAAAATTTCCTAAACTCTAAAATTCCATCTACTCAATTTCTACTCCATGCATGCTATCATTTCAACCAAAAATATCGTATACTTTATCATAACTAATTTAATAAACAAATTCAAGCATAAAATTACCTTATTTAGCTTAATCCAAATTTTCTCTTTTCTTCCCTATTTCTCTTCTTCCTCTCTCTCTCTCTCTCTCCTCTTCTCTTGTTGGCCAGACTTCCTTCTTTCTTCTTCCCCTTTCTTCTTCTTCTTCTCTCTTTTCTTTTCTTTCTTTCTTCTCTCTTTTCTTTTCTTTCTTTCTTCTCACTGCTTCTCTCTTTTGCTTTGCAGAAGATTCTACTGGCTTCTATAGGAAAAATCCCACCAACTGCTCCTTCTTTTTTTATTTTATTTTATTTTTTGCCAAATTACCTTTCTGCCCCTCACTTATGTTGGGTATTACACTTTTAGATCCTCGGTGTCAGCAAGCCAATGCAACTTGTAAGGCCTTGGATGCCTCACAGTCTCCAATCTTAGCTTCTCTACAAATAAAGCAGAAGCTACATTAGTGCAACTCCCACTGTCTATGATTAAACTGCATACCTTGCCTTTAACAGTACAGCGAGTGTGGAAAAGATTTTCTCTCTGATTTTGGTCATCTTCTCCCTTTGGTTGCACACTCAAAGCTCGCCTAGTAACCAAGATGTCTCCAGTATCAGCACCATACTCTCTATCAGACTCACTACCTCCCTCCAACGGTGGCATCTCTTCATCATCACTGGAAGCGACACTTGCCACTTCTCCATCATCCATCACAATCATAGCTCTCTTATTTGGGCAATTAGATGCAATATGGCCAAACCCTTGACATCTATAGCATCTAATCTCTCTTGTGCATTAAGAGCCTTCATCCCTGGGTCTTTGTTGAGGCTTAAGTGTGATGGCCTCTTGCTTCCCTTTCACAGCTTCTTTTGGTTGGAAGGCTGGGCGAACTTCCTTCCTTTTGGTGGTCTGGTATCACGCCATGGTGCTCTAGTATTGGAGCTAGTGTAGCCCCTTGACTTCTTCAATTTGAGTTGGAGTTCTACTTTGATGGCCATGTCTACCAAATCCCTTATCTCTAGGTAGTGGTGTAGCTCTAATCATTCACTGATTTCAGGATTACGTCCTCCCATGAAGTGATCCATAAGAGCCTCTCCATCCTTTTCCAAGTTGGCTCGAATGATAAGCATTTCCATCTCTTTATGGCACTCATCTATTGTCATGGACCCCTGTCTCAAGGTTTGGAGCTTTCGATGAATATCTCGAGTATAGTAATTGGGTACGAACCTTCTTTGCATAATTGTCTTCATCTCTCTCAATGTTCGCACTGGCTCCTCTCCATACCTCCTACGATTTTTAATGAGCTGATCTTACCAGATACTGGTGTAATCGGTGAATTCCATTGCTGCCAGTTGTACCTTCTTCTCCTCAGTATAGTTGTGGCATTAAAAAATGTGCTCCACCTTACGCTCCCAATCTAGGTATGCTTCAGGATCAAGTTTCCCTTGGAAGGTTGGGATTTTCATTTTAATACTTGCCAAGTTGCTATCTTGGGTCTTTGATACCTTCCTCCCTCTTCGAGTAATCACATCATCATAATAAGAGGTTTCACCTTCTTCTTCTTCTTCAAACATGGGTTCTTTAGAGGCCTTTGATTGTATAGGTCTTTCAATACTGTCAATGCGTGCATGAATCCCTTCCATGGCATTATTCACAGCCTTGTTCACCTCTCTCATCAATTGCTCATACATATACTTCATGTCAAAGGGTGGTGGAGTTTGAGAGTTGTCTCCTTCTTTCGACATACCTGCAAGAAGAGGTTAGTAGCACAAGAAATGATAGAAAGATGAATAACCTTAATCGCTCCCTTAGTGTGTAAACTCAAATCTCTCGTGTATCACTCAAGCTTTAGGCTTTTTCCCGATGCTATGCTCACCCCTTAGCCTTTTTTCTCTCTTAAGTGCCCTCTTATTGGCCCTTGAGAAAGAACCAATCAATCACTCCTATCAAGTACTAATGGATTCCCAATTATAAGAATAGTGTGGAGTATAAAACAAGAAAAGAAGGCTTAGAGTTTAATTGATCAAGAAGGAATCAAAAAGGTACTACAGGTGATAAACGACTCAAAGAAACAAGATTTGAGATCCTAATGTGTGGTAGTTCTTGGAGGTTAAATCTTGATTTTCAAAATTCCCTTGAAGAATTTTCTATATTCTTGTGTAAAACTAAAGATTCAAGTCCAAAATTGATTCACACCCAAAGAACTAACCCAAACAGCAATTGAGTACTTCCACACAAAACACCAAGAAACAAGACGATTAAAATCAAGTCAATTAAACTTCTGTACGTGGCGTTGTTCTCTGTCCAACAATCTGGATGTTTTCACTAGATCTATTCGGTTGCACAAGGACAGTATTCTAGCCAAATATACTTTAGTTTAATTGGTTTAATTTGTGTACTTGGCATTTACTCCCTTCAAGCATGCCTCTTCTTTTTTTTTTTTTTTTTTGTACTTTGGCTTTTCTTGCTCTTAGCCCCTTTTTTTTTTTTTTTTTGTAACAATGGAACACCCGAACAAACCCCCAAATCAATTCACTAGGACTAACAAATTAAGCAAAAATATTCACGGTGAACAGTAACCCGTGAATAGTGCCGAACAGTGACGTGACGATGAACAGTAGCGGGAATAGTATCGCTATAGTACTCCTTTTTTTTTTATGCAATTCAACAACTAACCCTCCAAGAAGTATCAATCCAAGGCTTGATTAATTTCTAGAAAAGTCTTATCACAAGAATTTTAAAGAAATAATGAAAACAATCAAGATCCACAAGGTACCACACAAACCATTGACCAATTTCTATAGGAGTATTGCAGAAAAACCCAGGAAATTGTAGAAAGACTAATGAATGAACAAAAGTTGGGATCTTTGGTAATGAAAAAGACACGAAAACACAAAACTTGCAGTCTAGGCACGAAGCACTTGACAAAACAACGATTAAACAACAAGAATAAAGGGATATATCCGATCTTTCAAAGGAAAAATACGGATTGAAAACCTGGAAAAATCAAGAACAAGGCTCTAATACCAATTGATGTGCACGGGCTTGTGAATGGCCAAGATCGCCTGATGATTCCAAGTGAAAAGCCTTGAATACTCTTCAACGAAGAACGAAAAATCCTAGGGTTCTAATTTAGACCAACTTGAGCGGGTTCAATTTGCCTAAATTATTACACTAAGAACTTGATCAAACACGAAAGAATTACTCTAAACAGGTAATTGGGTCGCTACAAGCGTAGGCTTGATAAGACCAAGACGGTTCCAATCCAAGAACCCAGAAAGCACTTTTGAAGGAGCTCTAAAAAACACACGTTTCAATGAGAAATGATCTAAAACCTATATTATTCAATGTGTTTCACCTTTATATAAGCGTACGATATGTACTACCAATAATGAAATAACAATAGAATAGATAAAACCCTAAAACTAACGTGACTTTGCACGTTCTGGGGAAGGCCGCAGGACGGATGGAAGCCGTGGGCAAGGCCGCGGTGCGGCCTGGTGCGCGGCCTTGGTCAGAAGCTTCGTTTCTTCAATTTTTGGGCCAAATTGTACACTTTGTCCATTTCCTTGTCTTGGCATTGCCTCTCCATATGACCCCTCTTCATGATCAATGCCATCTCTACCCCATATTAGTGTAACAAGTCTTCATGATGAGTAATTGTCCTTGGAAGCTTCTTTCCCTAACATTCCCACGATCAACACATGCATGGCTTCCTTCATTCTCCTCATCCTCGCACGTGTCATTGGACCACCTATTCCTTGCAAAGGATCCGGGACGCTTGAATTATGCTTGGATATGCCTTGATCCCTATTAGTTCTAGTGTATGTTTTAGGTGTAGGGTTGAAGATGTGCTAGTATGTGTTCTAAGTATTCTAATTGTGGGGTTGAAGATGTGCTGGTGTGCGTTCCAGGTGTTCCAAGTGTAGTAAGAAAGCTAAAAACTAAAAAAAAATCTCTCTAAGCTTTTTTTTATTTCTTTATTTAATCCAAAATGGGCTATTTATAGTGTAAGATAGTCTTATCCTCCAAAAAATAGAAAAAAGATTAAAATGCCCCTAACAACAAAATTACCATTTTATGCTAAAAATGATTTTTTCCGCACAAAAAAAAAGACGTGTCATGATTTTTCTTAAAAACCCACAAAAATAGTAAAATCAGAAGAATGCAAATAACAAATTTTATTAATAAAACTTGGGTGAAAAATACATTTGTGCACGAATGAGCATTTTGCCCCTGAACGCGGTATTTATCAAAAAAATAGCAATGGACCCTGAAAAATTGTCAAAACTAAAAAATAGACTTAAAAATCTAAGAAAATGAATTTAGAACCTAAAATTGGCGAAAAATGCGTTCAGGATGCAAAATGACTATTTTGCCTTTGTAATGACGTAATATATAGAGAAATAGCAATTAATCCCAAAAAATGACAAAAAATTCAAAAATATGTACAAAAGTATAAAATATGCATTTAGATCCCATAAATAAAAAAAAATATTTACCTGACAAAAATTACTATTTTGCACTCGAAATAGTTAACTTTGCCGCTTTTACCCAAAAATTAAGATTTAACCCCAAAAGTAGAAAAAACTCCCCCAAATGTTAGAAAAATAAGTGGTGTGTCAAAATTTGGTATTTACAAAAAGTGTGCCTAGATGAAAAAAAAAGGGATAAATGGGGCACGAGTAAAAAAGGAAAGAAAAGTTATTTCTTGAGAGAAAGTCATCAAAGAAGTCACCAAGAAAGTTATTCTTTCAACTTGTTGAATACACTTTTGGATAATTCTTATTTTTTATTCTTCTAGAAAGTCTTTGTTATTCAATCCCCACGTGTTTTTGGATCTTATTTGAGCAAACCTTTCTTTGAGTCTATTTTTTTGTCTTTTCACTCTCCGCGCTAGACTTTGTGTGGGAATTGGTTGGTTGGTTGACTGCATGCCTTTGAGGGTGGATTGTAATCTCTCCAAAGGGAGGTAATCTAAAGGCCAAAGAGAATTGATGAGAGCATTAGAGTGATTTTTGAGTGTATACATAAGAGCGAGTGGATACACTTGAGGGAATGAAGTGGTATCTTATTACTAATGTTTTCCTGGCCATTATCCATGTAGGGATAAGGGAGACAATGAAATCAACGGAGAAGAAGATGAATCAAAGTGAAAATTCACTTGTGGTCGGGGAATAGGTAAGAGAGAACTCTCGCCTATGAGTCTGAGGATTCCAACGAAGAGGAATCGATGTGGAGACCAAGGTGAGTAAGGCATGAAAATGAGCAAGGTGGGGAGTCTATCGAGGCAATAACGTTGAAGATCTCTACTTTTCAAGGAAAGTTTGACCCAGAGGCATATTTGGAGTAGGAGAAGAAGATCAAAATGATCTTTGATTGTGAAGCATATTTAGAGGAGCAAAAGGTAAAACATATAGTTATTGAATTAATTGACTATGCCATTGCTTGGTGGGTTCAAATTAGCACTAGTAGAAGGAGGAATAGGAAGTCACCTATTTGAACTTGGGATGTGCTGAGGACTCTTGTGAGCAGGCAATTTGTTCTAAGTCATTACTATCGAGATACATATCAAAAGCAACAAACTTTGACCCAGGACACCCGTACTATGGAAGATTACTACAAAAATATGGAGATAGCCATGCTACATGCTGATGTAGTAGAGGAACTAGAGGCCACCATGGCGAGATTCCTGAGTGGATTGAGGGCTAAAATAGTTAAGGTGGTGAAGCTGCAACATTATATGGAGATTGATGACATGGTGAACAAGGTTGTGAAGATTGAGCGGAGATTTAAGAGAAGGGGTCAACTGAGACCTATTACGAGCTATGCACCATCATACACTCAGCTCCTCGACTAAGGTGAGAGGAGAGAGGCTCGACTTTGAATCCGGTGCCTAAGCTGAAAGTAGAGCAATCAACGATAGATGCTAAATGAGAAGTAAAGGCTTCTACCATATTGACTTAAGGATGCAATCGTGACATTCAGTGTATCAAGTGCCAAGGAAGAGGTCATATTGCAAGCCAGTGTCCTAGTCAGAGGTCCATGGTGATGCTAGCCAATACAGATATTGTGATTGATAATAATAATGAGTGCATAGATAAGCCATCATTGATTCAAAGGGATGAAGAGATAGAAGAGGAAATTCCTACTGATAATTGAGTAGGATTGGTAGGTAGGAGATGTTTGACTATGCATGTTAAGGAGGATGTGGTCCAAAGAAAGAACATCTTCTATAAATATTATATCAAGGACAAGGTGTGTAGATGAAGTACTATGTGACGTAGTATCCAAGCACGCGAGCCATGTGTTGTTGGAAAGATGGTGGCAGTTCGATAAAAGGATTCACTATGATGGGTACACTTACATTACTCTTTCCTTCATAACAATTGGAAAATCGTTCTTGCACCACTCACTCCAAAGCAAGTCTTTGAGGATCAAGTTTCTTTACAAAAAGAGTGTTATTAAAAGAGCGAGAGGAAAAAAAAAGAGTGCAAAAGGCTGAAAAAAATGAGAGGGAAAAGGCAAATGAAAATTCGGCCATTGAGATGAGAAAATAGAGAAAACAAAGTTTACTAACAAAAGCCAAGGATGTAAGGAAAGCTTTTCACGATGATCGACCTCGATTTGTACTTTTGTGCAAAGAGGTGTTGTTTACCACTAACGTGTTTGACCTATCTTTGCCTAGTGTTATTTTATCTCTTTTGTAGGAATTTAAAGATGTGTTCCCTATTGACATGCCTAGTGTACTACCACTGATAAGGTAAATTGAGCATCAAATAGATCTTGTCCCTGGGGTGTCTTTGTCACATAAGCCTACATATAGAAGCAACGTTGAGGAGACAAAGGAATCGCAAAGGCAAGTGAATGAGTTGCTAGAGAAGGGATCAACATGAGAGAGCCTGAGTCCATTCGCCGTTCCAATCAAACTTGTGCCAAAGAAGGATGGATTTTGTAGGTTGTGCACTAATTGTATAGGGTAAAGTTCCATAACAATAAAGCATCATTATCTTATATATATCTCATTTGAATGACATGCTTGAGGAGCTTTATTGGTATGTTATATTTACTAAAATATATCTTGAAAATGGTTATCATCAAATTAGGACAAAGAAAGGGGATGAATGGAAGATTGCATTTAAAACTAAACAAGGATTGTATGAATGGCTAGTTATGCCATTTATGTTAACTAATGCACCTATTACATTCATGAAATTGATGAATCATGTCTTGTGTGCATTCCTAGGCAAATTTTTTGTTATATATTTTGATGATATCTTAATCTATAGCAAAATAAAAGTAATTATATGTCGATTTCACTAGTTCAAATTCATCTCTCTACTTTACCGTACCTTCCCAAGCCAGTAAATCAAATAGCAAATAAGCACATCCATGTGCCTATGATTAATTAACTTTCCACAACTAGGGACTTTTACTTATTAAGTTTAGCCTTTTTTGGGACATGAAATAGACTTTTGACGTGAAGATCGACATTGTTGAGTAAAGATCCCTAGTCACTCAACAATTCACCCACCCAAGTTGCTTTGTGTACTTATAACTTTCGTACCTTTTGATGTGAAAGTCGACATTGGCCAGATGAAGACTGTAGCACCCTAGAAAATGCACATATAAGAGACATTTTCTTTTCTTATTTAGGGTTAAGTGTTAATCCTTGATTTATTAGTTGGGAGATTTCTTGAGTTAATTAGGTTAATTAGCTAAGATTTTCATTTTGAAGCAAGAACACTTAAGTACTAAAGTTAGAATAATTTTACTTGACCATTTAACTTATATTAGTGTTTAAATTTTGACTAGTTCATTTTACTATTTTCTAGTCTTTTGACTACTTGAAATTTTGCTCAATTTTATTCGAAAGTTTCACTTATTTTCTTGTTTTATTTTCTTTTCCCTTGGTTGGAATTTTTCTTTTTCTTTTCTCTCTCTCTTGGCCGAAAATTCTTCTCTCTCTTTTCTTTTCTTTTTGGCCGAAATTTCTTTTCTTTTCTTTCTTCTTGTGGCCGGTTCTCTCATTCTCTAATTTACTCTCTTTTGCTTTAATAATTTATGTATTATTATTTCTTATATTAAGTGATTAGAGTAATAAACTCCACCAATCAAATTAACCCAAGTTACTACTTTTACATTTAAAGATCAACTTTTTACTTTACTCTTGTGAGGTTTTAATTGGACCACCATTTTCCCATCTTTTCTTCATTTCTTTTTCATTTTTCCTAGACTATTTCTTTCTCTTTTTCTCTCCCCTTGGCCGGCCATCTTCTTTCTTCTTCTTCCCTCATTTTGCTCTCAACTTCTTGAACTTTCATCTCTCAAGTTGGAACAAATCCACCATAGGAAGTGGGCTTCTATCTTTTCTAAGCAAAGTTCTAAGCATATCTAAGGTATTTACCATGAACTTATCTTATTAATTTCATGTTTTAATTAGTTTTTATGCAAGTTTAAGACTAAGTTTCTTGTTAATACTACTTAGAGAAATTAGTTAGAACTTGAGAATTACTTGCTATATAAAGTGTTCTTGTGGTTAGATAGACTAGTATATGGCCTTTAAACCTTGAAAATTTATGTTTTATATGTGGTTTAGTTGAAGATTTAAGTTGGAACTCAAGAACACTTAAAACAGTCATGCTGGACCAGTTTTAGTAAAACTTTCATAACTTGGTGTAGATAGCTTGGATTCGAATGATTCTTGTTGTTTTAGAAACTAGATTCATAGGGCTTTCAAACGGTATAAAGCTTGCATGGTGGTTCATTGTGTATTAACCGCAGAAAGCTTGCAAAGTTGGCTGAAAATTCGGTTCTGCGTAAACAGTTTTGATGAAGAGCCAACTTGGGGCCTGATTTTGAACCTGTTCTAGTTGGAATTTTAAGTGATGATCTTCATGAAAGTTGTAGCCCTATAAACGTACTTTCAAACCATGTAATCACAATTCCCTAGTTCTTAGTGGATTGACCCCAGCAATGGCACGAAGTTGGCTGAAAACCAACCCTGTGCAGAGTTGGGTGATGATTCTTGGAGTAGGGATTTTGAATTTGAGTGGAATCTTGATTGAATTTGAGTTTAAATTGAACATAGAAGTTGTGGTACATGTTGAATGGATTGGGTTGTTGAATTTTCTTGCAGGTTTAAAAATTTTGGTTAGTCCGATTTAAGGGGAAATGCTGCCGAAATTTCGGTAGAATTAAAAGAAGAAAAATGGATAAGTGAAATTTTAAGCTTAGAATGTGTTCAATTGAGGGAAATTTAAGTGTAGGAATTTTTAGAAATGATCTAGTGATAGATTAGACTTTCTTAGAATAAGTAAGCTCTAAACCCTAGAAACCCTAAAACCAAAACCCTAGAAGTAAGTGGGGTATTTTCTTGACCTTTTTCTTACTAAATTTACTAGGATTTTAATTGAGTTTTTATGTTATTATTTCTTTTAAATTTCAGGGTCCGAAAACACAGCACGACCGTTTCACGAGATATTTTCTTAGGCTTTCAAGGTGAGTGTCCTTATGTGTGTATGATGCATGAAATGTGATATTTATTTGGTAAATATTATGCTAAGATTTAAATCACTATGTGAGTACATGTGTTACTTGAGGAAAGATGTGTACTTTATCACATCTATTCCGCAATGTGTTACTTGCTTTCATTGACTAATGTGTTAATTGTGTGTGAGACTACCGTGACTAACTTCATCGTTATTTCACGGATAGTCAACCCGGCTGCACGTGGGAGGTCATAAGGTGCTGGGTGTTTTAGGGTGTGAGTTCTTTCCTTTTGAGTTGTGAATCCTCAAAGAGGCCAACTCCGGATTGAACTTTTTGTGTGCTTGTTGGCCCTTCAGGGTTGAGATTTTTCTCCCCTGGATGTGGTAGCTTGTACGGAGGTTATAAGGTGCTTGGCGGTTAGGGTTTGTGCTTGATAAAACTGATATGTTCTTTGATAAAGACCTGAGCTATTATCTCGGTCCAAATATCGTGACTACATGATCAGTACTTGCTCTTTCTGCGGTTAAGCTTGCTTCCGTAGTTGAGCCCTGTATCCTCCTTTGACTACATGTTAAACTAAATTGTTTATATCTTGATTTATTAATTTAATTGTTCGATTATTTCATTTACTAAAAATAATGAGTTCTTGATATGATTGCATGACTTGGACATTCACTGGGCTATTATAGCTCATTCCATTTTATTTGTTTTCCTTTACTCAGGTTGCTCGAAAAATTAAAGCCGGACTGACTAGTTTTGATTATTATAAATATTTAGTTATTGTAATAGCCGAGCTGTGTTAGGTTATTTTTGTGAAAATTATGTAAATTATGACATGTAACCTTTTGATGTGACTCGTATCTTTAAGTTAAATAATAAGAGTGTATTTTATTTTATTCCATTTTATTTTATGTTATTTTATTTTAATCTAAGTACGCTTGGACGTTTGCGTGAGTGCGTGTATCGAGACCTGGCGAGAGCTAAGCCCTTTGGTGCACCTCTGGGTAAGGTGGGGCTGTCACAAAGACTTCCGGCTACTCAATACTAAAATCATTACAGTATAGCTAAGCTCATTAAATTTTTCAATTGATTTTCTTTCAAGCAATATTTTTTTTTTCAAAAGAATTTTTTCAAATAAGCACACTTAGTCCCTTTCCTTACACACTAATAACCATAGGGCACATGCCATACCTGCCAACTATATTCATTAATTAACTCACAAAAAATGGAACAAAAATAGAAAAACTTCATTAAATATGCAAAAATTTCAGCATAATTTTTCCTACTTTATTAAATGTACTTTCTCTGAAATAAAGGCTCCTAATCAAATAGTAGACCTTTGCTAGTCAAATGAGAAGAAAATTTCCAAAAATGCACGTAAGTACTCCACTTGGGTACGGAAAATTTACACTAACAACTTGAACAAATAAGTACGCTACGTGACTTTAGATAATGCATTAAATACCCAAATAAGTTGGACAATTTTTTGAAAAATTTTAATAGAGTTTCCCCTAAAATAGAGTCACTCCTTGTCAAAGAAGATCAGCAACCATACCAATCCAATCCCAAAAAATCAATTCCAAACAATTATCTAACAAGCAACGACACTATGAAATATTTGAATTCCACCCCCCAATATTTAAACTGCATATTGTCCCCCATCGTATGAAAAAATAATGAAAAAAAGAAGAAGAAAACAAAGAATAAGACTAGTACTCCCCTTTCATAGTTGTTGTTACTCATTATATGATCTAGCTACAAGCAAGGGATCCTTATTAACTCATAGACATTTGTAGCCACATCATAAGAACACTACATTATCCAAGTTATTAGTACACGCCAAAGCAAAAAGAAGTAACTCAAAATATCCTACTTAAACTTAAAAATAACTAAAAATAATAAAATAGATATTTGGTTGCCTCCCAAGAAGCGCTTTATTTAATGTCGTGAGCTCGAAGTTGTCGAGGTTTGTCAAGTCATTTCCTGATGAAAGAATTCTTCAGCCCACTCCTTCTTTGTGGGCCTTTGGATCTCAACCTTTGGATATCCATCTTATTCAACACATTTCAACCCAAAATCTATTAGCTTTGGTAGTGGCATAGATAGGGCATATGCCATATCTACCAACTATATTCATTAACTAACTAATGAAAAATCAAATAAAATAGAAAAACTTCTATAAACATGGAAAAATTTCAATGCAAACCCACTCCTAATTATGCTTTTCCATACCTTCATCAAACATGCACAAATTTTAACATAGTTTCTTCTATTCCTAAATATACTATTCTAAAACTTCATTAAACATGCAAAAGTTTCAACAATAATTCTCCTACCTTACTAAATATGCTTTTTCTAAAATAATGACTCATAATCATATGGTAGACCTTTCCTAGCCAAATGAGAAGGAAATTCTCTAAAATGCACGTAATTACTCCAGTTGAGTTGGGAAAATTAACACCAAGAACTTGAACATAATCACTCTACATGACTTCAGATAAAGCATTGAACACCCAAATAAGTTGGATAATTTTTGGAAAAATTTTGACAGAGTTTATGCTAAAATAGGGTCATCATTGTTAAATAAAATCAACAACCATACAATCCAAACCCAAAAATCTATTCCAAACAATCATCCAATAGACAATGACACTACGAAATATTCAAACTCCCCCCAACCCCAACAATTAAACCACACATTGTCCCCAACTTGTGAAAAATTATGAAAAAGAAGAAGCAAAAAAAAAAAAAAAGTGAAGAATAAGACTAATATTCCTCATTCTTAGTTGTTGGCACTTATCATATGATCTAGTTGTAGGCAAGACATTGATATTAACTTATAGAGAACTGTAGTCACATCATAAGAACACTACATTATCGAAGTTATAAGTACATGCCTAAGTAAAAAGAAATAATTAAAAATATCCTACTTAAACTTAAAATAATTACACATAACAAAATAAACACTGGGTTGCCTACCAACAAGTGCTTTATTTAGTGTTGTTAGCTCAACATCCTCGAAGTTTGTCAAGTCACTCCTTGATGAAAGACTTCTTCAGTCCACTCTTTTTTCTTGTTGTGCCCTTGGATCTTAACCTTTGGATATCCGTCCTTTTCAGCACCTTGCAACCCAAAATCTATTAGCTTTTGGTGATGGTATAGCAGCAATTATAGTAATACATTCTTTTGTTATGGCCTTGCTCTATTCTCCCCTAGCTTCAGCAACTTGAGAATTTGTCAAAGAGCATCCTAGTGCAAGTGTGCTTCAATTACTTAGACTTTTGACTATGCAAACATGAGAATTTCACTTTGATGTCTCATAATAATTGTAGAGCATCCTCCTAGCTTTATGATACATCAAGAATTATCTCAATCCGATGACACTAGCTCAAGTTATCGCCAAAACACTGAAACATATTGTTGCCAAACCCTTTCGTCTCCATTTCTTCTTCTTCCATTGTTTCTTTGCACCACTTTGATAAATTATTGACTTCAACTTATCACCTAACTTCAAATTAATCTCTAAATATCCTTCAATTATCATCCAAATTAATCTAAATCGGTGACAAAATGTGCAAATTCTATAAAAACAAATGAAAGACACAAATAAATAGCACTTGCACACTATTGAACTAATTAACTCTGGAATAAGATGAAATTACAAATAGATTGGCAAAAACTCATAAAAAAATCCCTAAATACCTAACCTAAATACTACTAGAAACTATTACACTTTGGCAATTATCAGTATTATAAGTTGGTTTTGGTTAATTTATGTTTAGTGTGTTATCTTCAAGTTGTCTGTTTAGTTTTTTTTGTTTGAATTTGCATATGAAGTATTGTGTGCAATCTTGGTGGTTTAATGTTTAAATAAGGAAGTTGAATCCTCATCTTGTTGTGTGAAGTTTAAATAAAAGAAGAATGATTTTGGTACATTGAAATCAATGGTTACTATTCCCTTAGTTTACTATTCACTAATGAGTTTGAATCCAGAAATGTGGTTCTTACTTTGTAAATTGTTGAAATTTTATGCACAAAAATGATTTGATCAACTTTGTTTTATCATTTGAAATATGAGACACTTATATGGTTAACTTAAATTACAAATTAAGCATAGTGACTTATTTGCAATTATCCAAGTCTTGGTGGAAAGAGTTTCCAGATACCAAGTGAAAAAGGTTTAGGCTTCCTTAAGGAAAAGAAATTGTTTAATCTTATTTGGTAATGTTAAAGCTTCTTAATTCTATTAGTTTCCTAATAGGCTATATTGTAGACACCAAATTTTGACACACCATTTATTTTCAAACATTGGGGGGCATGTTTGCACTTTTTGGGACAAATTTTAATTTTTAATTTTTCAATAATCTGGGGGGCAAAATAGTAATTTTATCTGTAAATATTTTTCTATAAGTTTTTGGGGGTTTTAAATTCATATTTTTACTTTTATGTGAATTTGTTAATTTCTTATGAATTTTTTTGAATTTAATTGGTCTTTTTTATATTTTTACCATCATGAGGGCAAAATGGTAATTTCGCCCCGCGAATACCATGTTAGCTCATTTTCAGTTCCAAATTCATTTTTTAATTCTTTAAGCATGTTTTTAATTTTCTTGATTTTTCAGAGATGATTACTATTTTTTTTGTGAATTTTCATTGCCTAAGAGCAAAATCGTCATGTTACAAATTAAATTCATTTTTCACAAAATTTTGAGTCAAAAATGTATTTTCTAGTGTTTTAAGCTTATTTGTAATTTTTGATAATTTTTTGAGAACAATAACTATTTTTCTGTGAATTTTCATTGCCCAAGGGCAAAATCGTCATTTTACAAATAAATTCATTTTTCACAAATTTTGAGTCAAAAATGCATTTTTTTAGTGTTTTAAGCTTATTTGTAACTTTTGATAATTTTTTGAGGTCAATAGCTATTTTTTGTGAATTTTTGTCATCTACGGGCAAAATTGTCATTTCACATTCCTAACTCATTTTTCACCAATTTTTGGGTCCCAAATTCGTTTTTAGGTTTCAAGCATGTTTCTAAGTTTCTAACTTTTTTCGGAGTGAATTAGTGTTAATGAATTTATTACTTACATTTTTCTTGATTTTTTCATTATTGTGAGAGAATAAATTTTTTAAGGATAAAGTTGTAATTTTTGTAGTCAAGGGTATTTTGGTCTTTTAATCATTTCTTGGAGGTTAAGACTTGTGCAGTATAAATACCCCACTTGGGGATTTTAAAAGAAAAAAGAGAAACCCTCGAACACTTTGCTTTTTTGTGATTTTTTGATCAAACACACATAAAAAACACCTAAAATACACACACTTCCTACCGTTTTATTCACTGTTACGTTTACTGTTCATCATCATCTAAGGGAATCGTCACTGTTCATCAACTGGTTTAAAAAGGTATCATCTTAACTTGGTTTCTTGCCTTTTAGTTCATGCTTTTTTCATTTTACTGTCAAAATCAAATAAATGAAGCTACTAAATCTGGATTTACTTTGTGATTTAAGTTGGATTCTTTTGGTTTTTTTTTTTGGGTTTGGTTAGCATTTTGGATCCTGTCCACCGTCTCTCTCTTTGTTACCACTTACAACCACCACCTGAACCACCCAAAAGTCCTACCTTTGACCACTGCCTCCCTCAACTTCTTCTTTTCTCTGTCAGTTTTACCTCCGCCCAACTCTCACCTACAGTACAACACACCCAATCTTCCTCTTCCACTACCACCTGCTCAGGCAATTACCACCAAGAACCACCAGACCTCAATTCCTCCGCCACTATCAAGACCTGTTTCCTCTTCCCCACAACCATCTCACACTCTCATTCAATTAGCAAGGATACCTGCAATTGCAAACAGCCAACAAAATCATCATCAGAACCTCGTCTTCGTTGGCTTCCTCATCACCCAAACTTCACCTTGTCATCCCTTAGCCCCTTTTTCCCATCTCTGTCATATTCAATCATTCAACTTTTCCCTACCAGAACAACTCATCACCACTGTTAACTCACCAATCTATCACTAGAAAACCCAAACGCCACTCCAACCAATTTACACTGCTTGCAATTTCCCTGCTCATCACCATAACCATGACCTGCAAAAAGCAAAAGAAAAAAAAAACAATCAAACCAACTTCACCCTCACATTGCAGAACAACCAAATAGAAAATGACTAAACAGGTTCCCCTTTCCAACCTTTACCAATTAATCACCAAAAAATCTCACTCGAATCACCCAATTCACCAAATCAGCAACCACATATACCCAAAACACTATCAAAGCATGCCTGCAAACCCCAATGCTAAACATTTTCAGCCTCCTATCACCCCACTTCTGAATTACCCACCTGCAAAAGAATGAACAATAAAACAACACACCAATACTCCCAAACAACGCCTCCACATCGCACCATCAAATAGCCCACAAATTTCAGCGTCACCCACACCACCAATGTTAAATTCCCAAAAACATAACCCTTCCCCTCCTCTTTCACGACCACACTGCCACCACAGTCAGCCCCCATCTTCCATCGAACCATTATATCACCGCCCCACAGGACAATACCTCACCGCACAGCCACCACGACTACAACATCACCGTTACCTATCACCGATGGTCAACCGAGAGGATTAATTCTGGTGAGTGAGGGGAAGCCAAAGGAAAATACAGAAAAGAAAGAATGGAGCTGGACAGAATCAGGAATGGACAAGAGAGGCAAGAAACAGAATAAAGAATTAGGGACAGAGAGGGAGGAGATTAGAGCAGACGGGGGGAGAATTGGAGAGAATGGAGAAAAGAATGGGTAGAATCGAAAGAGAAAGGAAGAGCTTGAGAGAAGTGAGTGACAGAGAGATCGGAGAGGGACTGACCAGAGAAATAGAGAACCAGGGAGGAAGTGGGGCAGAGACAAGAAAGAGACATAGGGAGCTGGAAAGGAGAAAGAACAAAGGAGGAGAAGAGGGAACTGAGAGAAAGTGGAAGAAACAAAGAGGCGAGAGAGAGAAACTGAGATGGAGAAGAACCAGAGAGAGAGAGAGGGAGAGAGTGAAGCAGATGAGAGACCAAATCGGAGAAAACGAGAAGAAGCAAGAAATGAAAAGAAGAAAAAGATCAGTGAGAGAGAGAAGAGAGAATCGGCGGGTGAGGTAGAAAGAAGAAGAAGAAGGAGGGAGAGAGAGAAAGAGAAAGAGTGAAATTAACAAAATTTGGGGAAATTAAAATCTGATGAGGGAGAAAAAAAGAAAAGAAACTGAACAAAAATTTAGGAAGGGTGTGCTTTTGTGTTTTAATTCAGTTTAGTTAAGTTTTCTTTAATTTAGTTAATTTTCTGATTTAGTTTAATTAGGATTGGTTTAGTTGGTTTAGTTGATTATTTTGGTTAATTAGTTCAGTTAATTAAGTTAATTTGGACATTTAAATTATTTATTGAATTCAGTTAGTGCTTTTTGGTCATTTTATGAGTGCATAATTGTTCTTTTATGTTTTAGTCCCTGAAGTTTTGGGAAGTTTTGTTGTTTTGTTTGCACATTTTCAATTTATGCATTTTGGTCCCTGTTTAGTATAAATTGGCCTCGCTAAGCTTTATTTCTTTCAATTATATTTTGAATTAATTGCAAATTGTTTCACTCTTGATTAAATTCACTGCTTTGCCCCCCATTTTTACTTTAATTACATTTCTATCCCTTATGTTTTTCGCAAATTTCTTATTTTGCTCCTTTAGTTTTATAGAATTTTGTAGGCCCCCTTGTCTGCCAGAATTTACATTTTATCCCCATTTGTTAATATTCTATTATGATTTATTTTATTAAATAGTGGTACCTTAACATGTGTATTCATTTTTAAGCTTTGGTACCGGGTCTCCAAAGAGGTATCCCGACTTCTAGTTATTTTCCTCTTTATGTGCTCCAACATGCTCCAACGTGATTTTATGCATTATTTTTATTATTATTTGCACGCTTTCTTATTTTACATACTTTTGCGTATTTATGTAGTTAATTTATTTTATTTAATTTTGAATTTTTATTATTATTTTGAAAAAATATAATATTTTGTATTTAGCTAGTCAATGTAATAGTTAGATTATTTTTCTCATATTTTAGCAAAAATTGTGTAATTAGATAGAAAGTGTAATAGATAGGGCATTTTAATTTTCTCCCTTTAAACTGTAAATTAAGCCCCCGGTGTAATAGTTAGGGTTTATTTGCTTTTGCGTGCTTATGTGTTTATTTCTTTTATCGCTTTCCTTAGGATTTTGCATCTAGAATATCATGCTTATGTGTTATGTGCTCCTATGTGATCTTATATGTTTTTATATGTTTAATTTGCTTTTAATTCATGCTTTAATATTTAATTCATAGATTTATGGTATTTCGTCACCACACTAGTCCAACGCTAGTTGTGGCTTCATTTTTTCCGCTAGTCCAACGCTAGTGGGATTTTTAGAACGGGCTAGTCCAACGCTAGACCCTTAGGACATTTTAGTGGTAGGTGTACTTGTGTGCATTTTACATCCCACTTCACACATGTTTAGTTTTCTTTCCATTTGGCATGATTTTTATCATTATTATTATTATTGTTATTATTGTTATTATTATTATTATTTTAACACATTTTTAAAATGCATGACATTTAGGTTGCATTTCACTTAGACTTTAGGACATTTGTGTGATCCGACTAGAAATAGTCGTCTACTCACTGTGGGAAGCGGTGGCGTACAAGCCGTTCCCCCCTCCGTGAGTAGAAACATTCAGTCACGAGTCATTAGTTCCCCACACCCGTCATGTTGCATATCCTACCTTCTTTCTTCACTTACTATATATTTATTATTTTCTCTTCTTTTTGCATCACATTTTGCATAAAAACTCGTGACTCCCTCGAGGTCTCGACTCGGATTTCGCAATTAATGTGATAATTCCGACCAAGCTTCGACGATACATTCTGATCCTCCCGATACCCATATTTAGACTTAGGATTTTGCATTCATTTAGACACATCCGAACGCGATAGAACTTAGGGTTAATTTAGGAAATTTTGATTAAACCTTGCAACTAGCCTCGGCTAGGTTGAAAGGGTGCCTTAGGCGCAAGCCTTTGCCTTCCCTTTCTTCAAATGTGACTCCCGGACCTTTTTCTCTCGTTTTTCGTAGACTGGAGTCGAAAAAGGGTTTTAAATTATTTTTCTAAAAATTTTACTTTTTGTTTTGTTTAAACAATTTTTCGGGTGACCTGGTACACCCTAACTCAGTACCAAGTGGCGACTCCATTTTTCAAAATAAAACCCTTTTACAAAAATTATTTGGCCAAACCTGTCGCACTTTTAGTCCCAGGCCTTGTTTTCTTTTAAAATGTCATTTTTCTTAAAATACACTTTTTTCACTAAAACTTGATTTTTCTAACACACACACGGTTTTTCTAAAAACCTTTATTTTCGAAAGGGTCACCAAGACCGGACCTGTCTTTTTAGGACTGCGACAGTCGATGACCCCACGAGCACCATTTCACCTACGATTTTAGGACGCGACAGGATTTTGGCGACTCCACTGGGGATCACTAGTAAGTCCGAGCACTAGGCTTAATCATCTTTTCCTTATTTAACCCTTCTATTCCATCGTGTTTGGATGTTAGGATTGCATTTTTCTTTCTTAGGTTTTTAGGTTTTTCTTTTGCATCTCACACACTTCCCATCTCTCGACTACTTATGTGATGTATGTATGATTTATTTACTTATTATTGCTTTATTCGACCGCGCTTGCATTTGGGAGGGGGTCAGTCACCCTTAGAGCCCACGCTTTATCATTCCCTCCTCTCATAAGGAGCACTTCATACGTGCATTCGATGGTTTTTACCCTTTTTCTCTTTTTGGTGGTTGCCACCCACCCATCCCTTTAGGACTAAGACCGATCTGCCTGGACATGCGGCCATCGCATTCGTGCATGTAGCGGTGTCTAGGGTATCACTCGAACCACCGACCGGGGCCCTTGGAATTGACGGATTTGTTACTTTTGGGTCCCTAAGTCTGAAGGTTCGGGAGCCTTAAGCCGTATCGTAAGCTTGATCCACTTGGGCATGTGACCGTGGCACGACGTGCATGGAACATTGTCTAGAAGATCACCCAAACTCTTGGCTTGAGTCCACAAGTCTAGAGATTTGGGCTTTAAAAATCGATTCTCTTGGACATGTGGCCGTGATCCGACGTGTTACGAGGTGGCCAAATGCTATGTCCCGTGACTTGCTAAAGTCCTCCAAGTATGTTGCCCAAGGGAGGAGGCCATTGCCAATCGCGCCCGTGCGCTTGCCTAGTCCGCACCCAGAGTCGTGCGGTCGTTGCTTGGCGCGTCCGTGCCGCAGCTCTCGTGCCCTATCGCACTCATGCATTCCTTCTTATTGCACTTGTGTAGTAGCTGGTACAACCTGCCGCACTTCTGTCTCAGCCGCACGCCTAGCACCGTACTTCCAGATGCCTATCAGGACTCACGGGAGGACGGAGTCGCACGCCCGGCACCACCTGCTCCCGGGACGCATGGGACCACCGATCACCGATCGGTGTGATATTTGAAGAGCATGAAGAACCAAGCACCAGGAGTATAGTGATTTAATTTTAGGTGCTAATTCTTCCTGTACATGTAAATAGCTTAGTTAGTGTTTTTTCCCTTTTGCACTAAAAACAGTGTCTACTCTTGTCACTTAGGGTTATTTTGCCAGGACTACTAAAGGGGGTGATAAGAAGTTGGACAAGAGAACGGTTGTAAAGCGAAAGTTGTAAATCTTGTGATTACTTAGTGAAATGTTATTTCCTATTAAACCACTGTGCCTCTAAAGCATATATATGCATGTGTTTGCTATATTTGTGAGTGCGACACACAGTCGGTTGGATAGGCGGAAGTGACGTGCGGGGCATCACTTGCCACACGTCTCGTTTTTGCTAAGGGAGACAAATGACCCGTGACACGACGTGTGCGTAGCAGTGTCCAGGGGATCACTCGAGCCACCGACCAAGGGCTTTGGGATTGATGACCCTTACCCTTAGGTCTGAAGGCTTGGGAACCGATAGCCTTATTGAGTCTAGATGCATTAGTGAGCCCAACCTCATGCATCCATGTAAAATAACCCAGGGTAGAGTCAGCCTTACCCTATCAGGCACACTAGGCACGAGAGGAGGGAACCAACCTCCTTTATTTTTCCTTGTTATGACATTTACTTTTATCTATGTATTATTTGCTTTTGCCTATGTGTTATGTGATATTTGTTAAATGAACTAACGCATTCTTTCTTATTCTTTGATTGCATTCACAACCATAGAATAAAGAGCCCTGGCATGGTGCTCTCGTAGGAAGCCAACCATTTTTTGGCACGTTTAAATTTCGTTTTGATAATTAATTATTTTCGAGAAAGATAAAAACAGAATTTCATAAATTTTTTGCAAATTGCATTTTGTTATAAATACCCAAGAGTCAAGTCGTTGTAAATTGTGTAAAAATTCTGAAAATTTAATTTTTCAATAAGAAGTGTAATTTCAAATCCTTTTCAAAGTTTATTCATTCTTGTTGTACTTGTCAGTTTTATCCGAACCAAATTTGTTTTTTAGTGTCAATAAATGCACGTTAAGTGGTCTAATTTTGAACAGTTTACATTTATCCATTTTTATAAAGAAATTAATGTGTCATTTTTGCCGTATCCCCCGCCCTCCCGACCCACATTACACAAAAAGTGATTTTAGCACATATTTCATTTGACTTTAATAAATTGGCATTTTGACTTGTATATTTCTAGATAAAGTCATGACTTTTGTTTTCTTTCAATGCGGTGTCTCATAACCTCATAAAGGCTCAATTTTCTTTATCAAGCAAATAAATTTGAATTCAATAATCTTTTGTACAATTCATATTCCATCTTTTTCAAAAGAAATTTTGCAACATTTTCAAATCTTGCATTTTTGCATATTTTAATCAGCTTTAATAATTGGCATCATGCATAAACCCTAGAGGGAATGCCATTTCGGGAATCCCATGATAAAAAGGCCGCCCCTTTTGTCTTGGGTACTTAACTCTAAAGGACATGCACGTTTATATTTTTGGTAAATCTTGGCGGGTGAGACCCTAGGTAAGGTAATACGAGCAGAATGGAGGCATCTTTTCCAGGCGGATCTAGCTTATCTGTAAGGTAATAAGGGGAGTAACGCAGCGGAAAATTTAAAAATTTATTACCTTAGCCATGGATCTCTTTGATGTAATCTATACGATTAAAGGGTGTTTAGCACAAATACCTCAAGCATAGAAGGTTTCTATGCTTCAAAGGGCAAGATCCTATTCGATGAAGGTGTTGATCTACCATGAAAAGCCCTCCAAGTGTCGAGCCTCCAACGGTATCCACACGAACATGATCTTTAGGAACCTTTGGGCTTGCTTGCCTTGCCTTTTGAGTGCTAGCTCCCTTGAATGATTCATGAAGAACACAAGAAGAAGAAAGAAGTTGAAACCCTAACAATTAGGGAAGGAGGTGTGGCGTTTTTCTTGGAGAGAAAAACGCCACCAAGCTCTCAATTTTTCTCTCTCTAAATTTTGTCTTGTGTTTCATCAAATCTTCAAGAGTCAAGGCATGGACTTATTTATAGATGTAGTATCCTAGTCTTTAAGGAAACAAGAGCAATTGGAAACCAAGAAGGTTTAGGAAGCTTACCTTAAGCTAATCCTATTCCTTTAGGAAACCAATTCCAAAAGGAAACCAAATAGCTTCTTAATTCCTTTTAGGAAACTAATTTCCATCAAGACTTAGAATATTTATAATTAAGTCCTTTAAGTTAATTTATCACATAAATTAACCCCATAAGTATCTTATACTTATCTTAATAACAATTTAACCCAAAGACCATGTTCTTATTGTGTGTGACCCATTAGGTTCCATTCACGTTGGCAATAAGTACAAATTATAACTCATTAATTAATTAATTAAGAGCCAGATAAATTAACACTTTAATTTATCATTAATTCACTAATTAATTAATTTGCACTTATAGATCATGAGTGGCGTCTAGCAATGCATCATGACCACCCAAGTGAATAGGAAAGTCATATGGTAGACTACACCTATCAATGACAATGTTACCGTGTAATTAATATCCTTTCACCACACTATATCCCAATTAGTCTAAGAGTGTAGTGCGCACTCTTTAAATGACTAATTAATGATTTCTTGTTCCCGAAATATAACTTTCTATAAAAGTATAACCTTGAAACTCTTTCAAGTCATACTTTCACTTTTGCGCAAAAGATTCTTTAAGTCATATTTCAACAAGTGGCCAATCCGGGATATACTCTCCTATAATAAGGAGTGGTGAATCCTATATCGATTACTCACTATCCTTCCATGCTTCATACTATACCCAATCTCTACCGTATGGGCTACTCTTTTACGAGCACCGAGCAATAGAGTCAAAGCATAGCAATCCACACTCAAGATACCTATGGTAATCTCAAGTCTAAGGATCACTTACACCATTGCCATTAAGAGTATAATTCATTAAGCACTATGAATAGTAACTCTTGGCGGATCAATCCAATGAACTTGTTCTCTAACAAGCATCCACATACCAGCTTAGGTGTCACACACCATAGTTGACGAGATCAACTACTACTTACCATAAGTAGAGGCAAAGTATGTGCTAGTCTTCCCATATTAATGATGTCCAATCTCATTAATACTACGACTAGGGATATTTAAGAATATAACTTAATGTGTAATAAGAGTCTCATCATTGTAACTCTTACAATCTCTTATACACAGTTAATATTCTATGGACTTTATCAAATAAACAAGTAATATTAATAACAAGTATTAAATGACAAAGAAAATGCCACATATATAAGTATAACACGAAATAAGCGTAATAAAAATCCCAAAAACCAACTTGGTTTTAGGGCATACACTAACATTATCTACGATTAAAAGGGGGTCTCACCCTAAAGGGTTGCATTTCATGCTAGGCCTACCCTTGGCATAATAAGGGCTCCCCTAGGACATGCATCGATTTTTTGTTTTTATTTATACTAATTTTGATTTTTTTCATTTTTACAGGTCCCCTAACGGAGGCAGTAAAATAAGAAAGACATCTGATACATATTTGGTCTTAAATTTGAGTATTTTAAATTATGGTCCAATTCTAAATAAACCGTCACATGTTCGAGACCTGTAAGGATATCAAAAACATGAGTGTTCTTTTGAATTATTTGAAGGGTCATAGACGATCGATTTTTTTAGAATTGATAGTGCCTAGAAACTAGATAGGTGAGGATAATCAATGTGATAAATGAAATTGTATGTCATAGCTGGACAATTGTAAATAATTTGGATGCTAATAAATGCACTCCTTCTATAAATTTAAGATTGCCTTATCTCCAAAATTTTTCTCAGATGAAGTGTTCAATAAGTTTGCTTTCTCAAATTTGTTTATGATATTTGATTTTCCCTTCATGTCTTGCATTTAGCTTTCGAAAAGTTTTCTTCAAATCTTTTATCCTATTGAGCAAACGATTCTTTGATGAGATCTCGAAATAAGTCATATTTTTCTCAAAACCTAATGATAGGTTTGTGTCATTGTAAAGTTTCTCTTTTGATGAGTGAGTGTAAGCTCAAATTGAATGAAAAGAAAAACATTTTCCTGGTATTTTCTTTATGGTGAAAATAAATGCTCATGATTTTTGGATGTCATCTTATTTGAAGCTGATAATTGCCACTTCGGTTTCTTTCTGATTCCAAAATAATGCAAATTGCAAGGAAGAATTAGAATGACATTGAAAGGGAGTTTGTACTTTGTGTTAAGGAATCTGGATGGTACAAAAAGGGAATCCAACCTTAACCTGAAAGAGAAAGAAGCTACAAATATTGGCACTAAGAAATAGGTTAAGGAGTTAGTGTGACAGCCCCACCTTACCCAGAGGCGCACCAAAGGGCTTAGCGGACTGCCTGCCTAGCTCTCGCCAGGTCTCGATTCACACACTCACGCAAACGTCCGAGCGTACTTAACTTAAAATAAAGTAAACTAAAATAAAATGGAATAAAATAAAATATACTCATTTTATTTAACATAAGGTACAATTCACATCAAAAGTTTACACGTCATAACATAAATGATTTTTCACAAAGATAGTCTAACACAGTTTGGCTATTACATTAACGAAGACATCTAGCATACTCAAAATCAGTCGTTCCAGCTTTAATTTTTCAGGAAACCTGAGTAAGGAAAACAAATAAAACGGAATGAGCTATAATAGCCCAGTGAATGTCCAAGTCATGCAATCAAATCAAGAACTCATTATTTTAGTAAATAAAATAATCGAGCAATTAATTAATAAATCAAGATATGAACAATTTAATTTAACATGTAGTCAAAGGAGGATACAGGGCTCAACTACGGAAGCAAGCTTAACCGCAGAAAGAGCAAGTACTGATCATGTAGTCACGATATTTGGACCGAGATAATAGCTCAGGTCTTTATCAAATAACATATCAGTTTTATCAAGCACAAACCCTAACCGCCAATCACCTTATAACCTCCGTACAAGCTACCACATCCAGGGAGATATTCTCAACCCTGGAGGGCCAACAAGCAAACAGGTTCGATCCGGAGTTGGCCTCTTTGAGGATTCACAACTCGAAAGGGAAAGAACATCAAGCCCTAAAACACCCAACACCTTATGTCCTCCCACGTGCAGCCGGGTTGACCATCCGTGAAATAACGGTGAAGTTAGTCACGGTAGTCTCACGCACACACAAATAACACATTGGTCAATGAAAACAAGTAACACATTGCGGAATAGATGTGATAAAGTACACATCTTTCCTCAAGTAGCACAGGGATTCACATAGTAATTGCAAATTTTCGCATAATATTTATCAAATAAAATATCACATTTCATGCGACATGCACACATAAAGACACTCACCTTGAAAGCCTAAGAAAATATCTCGTAAAATGGTCGTGATGCGTTTTCGGACCCTGAAATTTAAAAGAAATAATAACATAAAAACTCAATTAAAATCCTAGTAAATTTAGTAAGAAAAAGTCAAGAAAATACCCCACTTACTTCTAGGGTTTTGGTTTTAGGGTTTCTAGGGTTTAGGGTTTACTTATTCTAAGAAAGTCTAGTCTATCACTAGATCATTTCTAAAAATTCCTACACTTAAATTTCCCTCAATTGAACATATTCTAAGCTTAAAATTTCACTTATCCATTTTTCTTGTTTTAATTCTACCAAAATTTCGGCAGCATTTCCCCTTAAAATCGAACTAACCAAAATTTTTAAACCTGCAAGAAAATTCAACAACCCAATCCATTCAACATGTACTACAACTTTCATGTTCACTTTAAACTCAAATTCAATCAAGATTTCACTCAAATTCAAAATTCCTACTCCAAGAATCATCACTCAACTCTGCACAGGGTTGGTTTTCAGCCAACTTCGTGCCATTTCTGGGGTCAATCCATTAAGAACTAAGGAATTCTGATTACATGGTTTTAAAGTACGTTTATAGGGCTACAACTTTCGTGAAGATCATCAATCCAAATTCCAACTAGAACCGGTTCAAAATCATCCCTCAATTTGGCTCATCATCAAAACTGTTTTACGCAGAATCAAATTTTCAGCCAACTTTGCAAACTTTCTGCGATTAATATACAATGAATCACAGTGCAAGCCTTATACCGTTGGAAAGCCCTATCAATCTAGTTTCTAAAACAACAAGAATCACTCGAATCCAAGTTGTCTATACCAAGTTATGAAAGTTTTACTAAAACTGGTCCAGCATGACTGTTTTAAGTGTTCTTGAGTTCCAACTTAATTCTTCAACTAAACCACATATAAAACATAAATTTCCAAGGTTTAAAGGCCATATACTAGTCTATCTAATCACAAGAACACTTTATATAGCAAGTATATATCAAGTTCTAACTAATTTCTTCAAGTAGTATTAACAAGAAACTTGGTATTAAACTTGCATAAAAACTAATTAAAACATGAAATTAATAAGGTAAGTTCATGGTAAATACCTTAGATAGGCTTAGAACTTTGCTTAGAAAAGATAGTAGCCCACTTCCTATGGTTGATTTGTGTCAACTTGAGAGATGAAAGTCCAAGAAGTTGAGAGCAAAAATGAGGGAAGAAGAGAGAAAGATGATGGCCGGCCAAGGGGAGAGAAAAAGAGAGAGAAATAGGCTAGGAAAAATGAAAAAGAATTGAAGAAAAGGTGAGAAAATAATTGACCAATAATATCATAACAAGAGTAAAGTAAAAAGTGAGATTTTTATGCAAAGTGTGGTAACTTGGTTGAATTTAATTGGTTAAAATTTTCAACTCTTATCACTTAATTTAAACAATAAAGAGACATAAATTATTAAAGCACAATTAGAGTAAATTAGGGAGAGAGAGAAACCGGCCCTAAGGGGAAAGAAAAAGAAAAGAATTTTCGGCCAAAAGAGAAAATGAAAAAGAAAGAGAAAAATTTCAGCTAAGGGAAAAGAAAATAAAGCAAGAAAATAAGTGAAATTTTTGAGTAAAATTGAGCTAAAATTCAAGTAGTAAAAGGCTAGAAAATAGTAGAATAAATTAAGCAAAATTTAAACTCTAATA
The DNA here is from genome assembly GCA_024721245.1 of Mitragyna speciosa. Lineage (NCBI taxonomy): Eukaryota > Viridiplantae > Streptophyta > Magnoliopsida > Gentianales > Rubiaceae > Mitragyna > Mitragyna speciosa. The sequence continues at coordinate 11,660,378 of CM045557.1, forward strand.
TAAATTAAATGGGCAAGTAAAATTATTCTAAATGTAGTACTTAAGTGTTCTTGCTTAAAATGAAAATCTTAACTAATTAACCTAATTAACTCAAGAAATCTTCCAACTAATAAATCTAGGATTAACACTTAACCCTAAATAAGAAAAAAAAATGTCTCTTATATGTGCATTTTCTAGGGTGTTACAGTTAGGGCAAGATGCACTTTTACTCCAGAGACCTTGAAAATATTTAGCAAATTTCACCAAGCAAGTTTGGATGAGCGTTTGGAGAATTCAAGCACAACAAAAGAAATAAACATGTAGGGGATGCAACTTCAAACAATTCACAAGGGGAGTTATTATTTCATGTCCATAAGTTCTTATTCACCGTTGGAATGTGTTGTATAAGTTATTGTGAGGTAAAGATAGGGGCTGTCACACGCTTGATGTTTGTCTAATTCCCCTACTGGTTGAAATTACTTTATGTGATTTGACAAACTTTTCTTTGAGCAATAAGAAATGACTATTATGTGGTTTAAAGTTTTGTTCTTATAAAAAGTATATCTTGTAAAGTGGTTAGAATTATGTCTAAATTTTTCACGTTTGATGAAAATTTCTCTTCTTTACTTAATTTCACATGTTAAATGATGATTATGGTCAATTAGTGCACTCATGTAATTTGTGATGTAACATCTGTTATGAGGGATAAAAAAAAAAGGGAAAGGAAAGGAAAAAAGAAAAAAAAGAGAGAAGAAAAGAAGAGTAATAATGCAGTTTTTCTACTCCAATGGTTCTCGTACTTAGTAACCAAGAGTCTTCATAAAAAATGTCGACTTTCGCATCAAATGGTACTTGAATTATGAGTAATGCATTGCAAATTCGAGTAAGTAAATTGTTGAGTAACCAGGGATCTTCATCCAACCAATGTCGATTCTTGCGTAAAAAGGCAGTTTTACTTTTCGAATACAGTTTTTGCTATTGGATTAAGATCGAGATGTTGAGTAACCGGGAACCTTCATAACCAATGTCGGTTTTCGCGTCAAAAGACACTCTCGTATTTTGAGTGATTAGGTCACTAGAACAAATATCCCTCAAGTGAAAAATGAAATTGACCATGGACATGTGATGTTCTTCGATTGATCATATGATTTGTTTGCTTGTGAAATTTGGTAAAGCGAAGAAATTAAGTTGAGTTGACTTAATTGTGATATAATTCCTTCCCCTTTGCTTAATATTATGAGTATTAAAGGCAAGATAATAAATTGCATAATGGTCATTTACTTGGTCTTGAGGAAATGCATTTTAGAACATACATGTGCAATTTCAATGCTTGAATCACTAGTTGAGCTCACATTTTTCGAATGGTTGAGAACGAATAATGATTCAAGTGCGGGGGAGTTGACAACCGTCAAAGCGATGCATGCTAGTACATTGGCAGATGATGTTAATATATCTATCCCAAATCAACAAGGGAAGATTGCCTTACTGATGCCAAATATTCTTCAAGCACTGATCTGTTTTAATAGAAAAAGGAGAAATCATCTCAATTTTGGACACTGTCGTTCATTCCATTTCTCCTCTTGAAGTCAGTAATTCGGAAGAACCTCATGGTTAAGAGAATGTGACAAGTTGAAGGCTCACAGATGAGAAAACCAGTATGCCGACATGGAAGTCATTGGGAAGTTGATGACAACAGTTGATTGAGGTTTTTCGTCTGCATTGATCAGTTGTGGCGATGTCAGAATTCAAATGGGAATGATATCCAAAAATTAAAAGGCATATTTTAAACCATTATTTCAAAATTGACTTTTTTGAAAAATGTTCATTTAATTGTATTCCATTTAGTCTTTGTGTGTTATTTAATGTACATAATTTCGTTTACATTATTGCATGTGAAGCATTTTTCTGACCAATTCATATTTTGAAAATTTTGACATTTACTTTGCTCAAATTTGAATAAAAGCAAAGGCAATCCTAAGTTTATCAGAAGTCAGAGGCATGCATAAATTCAAAGACTATTTTAAGAGATTTGGATTTGAGTCGTAAAATAGAATTCTCTGAATTGGGAAACTTGCGGAGAGTAAAGCAAGAGATTGGTTAGAGATTCAGAAGGGCAATACTCATGTTTATATGCGCTAACAGAGTCTAGGGACTGCTAGATGGCGGTATCACTTTTGCAATTGTAGTTGCTTCCTCTTTTTGTAGGTGCAATCACATTGTCATCAATTGAGGTCTTCGTCAAGAATGAAAACTGGGGTGATTTTTTTTAAGATAATGATGATTTGAACATGGGCATGATTCATTTCAAAGAGTGATTTCATAAATCGACACTGGGGCAAATTTTTTGAGAAAATTTGATTTTAAAGATTGATTTTGAGATTGATTTATATTGGGACAAATTTTTTTGCAAGGGATGAATTTAAATGGATTTTAAATAGATTTTAATGCCAAATCTCAAAAAGAGAGGTTTCGAATCAGTTTGATGCCATACACTGGGGCAAAAAAAAATTTTTTTTTCTTTGAAAATTTTGTTCTTTAGGATGATTTGGATGTAATGTTTGACAATTGTTTCAAGTTTTCATATGTCTCAAATTTCTTTATGCATTTTTTTTTCAGTAGTTTGGATCTCATTTTGGTTCATTCTAGTCTGGTGCATTTTGTTCATCACTTTAGCATTATACATTCATGCATTTTGTTTACCAGCCTATTCTGCATCATTTTGTCCTACATTTTCGCACCAACACTTGTTTATTATTGGTTTAGCATGTTGCATGTTATTTTTGATTTTGTCCAGCATTACGCATTTTTTACTTTTCTACTTAAGTCCCAACTCGTCCGTTGGGTTTACTTTTATGCTTAAGTCCCAGCTCGTCTGTTGGGCCCCAGCTCGTCCATTGGGTTTACTTTTATGCTTAAATCCCAGCTCGTCCGTTGGGTTCCAGCTCGTCCGTTGGGTTTACATTTATGTTTAAGTCCCAGCTCGTCCATTGGGCCCCAGCTCGTCTGTTGGGTTTACATTTATGTTTAAGTCTCAGCTCGTCCGTTGGGTTTACATTTATGTTTAAGTCCCAGCGCGTCCGTTGGGCCCCAACTCGTCCGTTGGGTTTCCTTTTATGCTTAAGTCCCAGCTCGTCCGTTGGGCCCCGGCTCGTCCGTTGGGTTTACATTTATGCTTAAGTCCCAGCTCGTCCGTTGGGTTTACTTTTTCGCTTAAGTCCCAGCTCGTCCGTTGGGTTTACTTTTATGTTTAAGTCCCAGCTCGTCTGTTGGGTTTCCTTTTATGCTTAAGTCCCAACTCGTCCGTTGGACCCTAGCTCATCCATTGGGTTTACATTTATGTTTAAGTCCCAGCTCGTCCGTTAGGCCCCAGTTCGTCCGTTGGGTTTACATTTATGTTTAAGTCCTAGCTCGTCCGTTAGGCCCCAACTCGTCCGTTGGGTTTACTTTTCCGCTTAAGTCCCAGCTTGTCCATTGGGTTTACTTTTATGTTTAAGTCCAAGCTCGTCCGTTGGGTTTACATTTATGTTTAAATCCCAGCTCTTCCGTTGGGCCCCAACTCGTCCGTTGGGTTTCCTTTTATGCTTAAGTCCTAGCTCGTCTGTTGGGTTTACTTTTATGTTTAAATCCCAGCTCGTCCATTGGGCCCCAACTCGTTCGTTGGGTTACATTTATGCTTAAGTCCCAGCTCGTCCGTTGGGTTTACTTTTATGCTTAAGTCCCAGCTCGTCCATTGGGCCCCAGCTCGTCCGTTGGGTTTACATTTATGTTTAAGTCCCAGCTCGTCCATTGGGCCCCAACTCGTCCGTTGGGTTTACATTTATGTTTAAGTCTCAGCTCGTCTGTTGGGTTTACATTTATGTTTAAGTCCCAGCTGGTCCGTTGGGCCCCAACTCGTCCGTTGGGTTTCCTTTTATGCTTAAGTCCCAGCTCGTTCGTTGGGCCCCAGCTCGTCCGTTGGGTTTACATTTATGCTTAAGTCCTAGCTCGTCCGTTGGATTTACTTTTCCGTTTAAGTCCCAGCTCGTCCGTTGGGTTTACTTTTATGTTTAAGTCCCAGCTCGTCCGTTGGGCCCCAGCTCGTCTGTTGGGTTTCCTTTTATGCTTAAGTCCCAACTCGTTCGTTGGGCCCTAGCTCATCCATTGGGTTTACATTTATGTTTAAGTTCCAGGTCGTCCGTTAGGCCCCAGTTCGTCCGTTGGGTTTACATTTATGTTTAAGTCCTAGCTCGTCCGTTAGGCCCCAACTCGTCCGTTGGGTTTACTTTTCCGCTTAAGTCCCAGCTTGTCCGTTGGGTTTACTTTTATGTTTAAGTCCAAGCTCGTCCGTTGGGTTTACATTTATATTTAAATCCCAGCTCTTCCGTTGGGCCCCAACTCGTCCGTTGGGTTTCCTTTTATGCTTAAGTCCTAGCTCCTCTGTTGGGTTTACTTTTATGTTTAAATCCCAGCTCGTCCATTGGGCCCCAACTCGTTCGTTGGGTTTACATTTATGCTTAAGTCCCAGCTCGTCCGTTGGGTTTACTTTTATGCTTAAGTCCCAGCTCGTCCATTGGGCCCCAGCTCGTCCGTTGGGTTTACATTTATGTTTAAGTCCCAGCTCGTCCACTGGGCCCCAGCTCGTCCGTTGGGTTTACATTTATGTTTAAGTCTCAGCTCGTCTGTTTGGTTTACATTTATGTTTAAGTCCCAGCTGGTCCGTTTGGCCCCAACTCGTCCGTTGGGTTTCCTTTTATGCTTAAGTCCCAGCTCGTTCGTTGGGCCCCAGCTCGTCCGTTGGGTTTACATTTATGCTTAAGTCCCAGTTCGTCCGTTGGATTTACTTTTCCGCTTAAGTCCCAGCTCGTCCGTTGGGTTTACTTTTCCGCTTAAGTCCCAGCTCGTCCGTTGGGTTTACTTTTATGTTTAAGTCCCAGCTCGTCCGTTGGGCCCCAGCTCGTCTGTTGGGTTTCCTTTTATGCTTAAGTCCCAACTCGTCCGTTGGGCCCTAGCTCATCCATTGGGTTTACATTTATGTTTAAGTTCCAGGTCGTCCGTTAGGCCTCAGTTCGTCCGTTGGGTTTACATTTATGTTTAAGTCCTAGCTCGTCCGTTAGGCCCCAACTCGTCCGTTGGGTTTACTTTTCCGCTTAAGTCCCAGCTTGTCCGTTGGGTTTACTTTTATGTTTTAGTCCAAGCTCGTCCGTTGGGTTTACATTTATGTTTAAATCCCAGCTCTTCCGTTGGGCCCCAACTCGTCCGTTGGGTTTCCTTTTATGCTTAAGTCCTAGCTCCTCTGTTGGGTTTACTTTTATGTTTAAATCCCAGCTCGTCCATTGGGCCCCAACTCGTTCGTTGGGTTTACATTTATGCTTAAGTCCCAGCTCGTCCGTTGGGTTTACTTTTATGCTTAAGTCCCAGCTCGTCCATTGGGCCCCAGCTCGTCCGTTGGGTTTACATTTATGTTTAAGTCCCAGCTCGTCCATTGGGCCCCAGCTCGTCCGTTGGGTTTACTTTTATGTTTAAGTCTCAGTTCGTCTGTTTGGTTTACATTTATGTTTAAGTCCCAGCTGGTCCGTTGGGGCCCCAACTCGTCCGTTGGGTTTCCTTTTATGCTTAAGTCCCAGCTCGTTCGTTGGGCCCCAGCTCGTCCGTTGGGTTTACATTTATGCTTAAGTCCCAGTTCGTCCGTTGGATTTACTTTTCCGCTTAAGTCCCAGCTCGTCCGTTGGGTTTACTTTTCCGCTTAAGTCCCAGCTCGTCCGTTGGGTTTACTTTTATGTTTAAGTCCCAGCTCGTCCGTTGGGCCCCAGCTCGTCTGTTGGGTTTCCTTTTATGCTTAAGTCCCAACTCGTTCGTTGGGCCCTAGCGTCATCCATTGGGTTTACATTATGTTTAAGTTCCAGG
>CM045557.1:11666339-11716379 GCA_024721245.1 Mitragyna speciosa
TTTTGTTATATTCCAACTCGTGTGTTGGACCCAATTTTTGTTATACACCAATTTGCCTGTTGGGTTTATTTTTTCGTTAAGTTCCAACTCGTCCATTGGGTTTTATTTTCTATTATGTTCCCACTTGTTCGTTGGATTTACTTTTCTATTTATGTTGTCTGGCATCCTAAACTCTGCATTTTCATTCATATTCATACGTTCATTTGTCAGTTTGCACCTCATTTGCATGTTTTATTTTTTCAAATTTTCATTCATCTAGTAATTATCTAACATATGTCCAACATACTGCATGTTGTTTTTAATATGACTAGTAGTTTGCATATTGTACTTTCATTTCACTAGTTTTATCTTCAGTTCTTGGTAGGCTCAATCCTCTGTTCTTTTTTTTTTAAAAAAAAAGAGAAAAGAAAAATAAAAAAAGAGAGCAAAGAAAAAGAAAAGAAAAGAAAAGAGAACAGAACAATTGTGATTTTTGAGTTGAATTAGAACCCATTTTCGACATTTGTTTTGCCCTATTTTAAAATCTTTATGAATTTATTTTGTCTAGCAGCGTGGGCATCGCTTTCTGCATTTTACTTTATAAATTTATTTTGGCCAGCAATGTAGGCATCACTTTCTACATTTTCTTTATGAATTTATTTTGTCCAGCAACTTGGGCACCACTTTCTGCATTTTAGTTTATGAATTTATTTTGTCGAGCAACCTAGGCACCGCTTTCTGCTTTTACTTTATGAATTTATTTTGTCTAGCACCTTGGGCACCACTTTCCGTCTATTTTAGTCTGGCAGCCCAGACTTTACATTGCATTTATCAACCTTGGCAGCCCATGGTTATGCATCTGTCTAGCAGCTTGGTTGGCATTTGTTTATTTACAATTTTAAGTCTGGCAGCTCATACCTTGCATTGCATTCTGTGATTCCTGGCAGCTCAAGATCATCCATTTATATTTTGAAGTTGGCAGCCCAACTTTGCATTCATCAACCTTGGTAACCCAAGGTCATGCATTCGTTTAGCAATTTGAACGGCATATGTCTATTTACTTTTTCAAGTTTGGCAGCCCAAACTTTGCATTCATCAATCTTGGCAGCCCAAGGTCATGCATTCATTGAGCAGCCTGAACGGCATATGTTTTTCTACTTTTTCAAGTTGGGTAAACCAAACTTTGCATTGCATCTTACCCCAGCAAACTGGGTCTATGTTCAGCAAACTGGACCTTTACGTTTATTTTCTAAGTTTGGCAAACCAAATTTTGTATTGCATTTCACCCCAACAAACTGGGTGCATGTCTAGCAATATGGACCTTCACGTTTAATTTTCTTGTACTCACCCCAACAAACTGGGTGCATTCCAGCAAACTGGGCCTTTATGTTTATTTTTCAAGTTTGGCAAACCAAACTTTGCATTGCATCTCATCCCAACAAACTTGGTGCATGTCCAGCAAATTAGACCTTCACGTTTAATTTTCTTGCATTTCACCCTAGCAAACTAGGTGCATGTCCAGCAACTGGACCTTCACATTTAATTTTCTTGCATTCACCCCGGCAAACTGGGTGCATGTCTAGCAAATTGGACCTTTATGTTTATTTTTCAAGTTTGGTAAACCAAACTTTGCATTGCATCTCACCCCAGAAAACTGGGTGCATGTCTAGCAAACTGGACCTTCATGTTTAATTTCTTACATTTACCCCAGCAAACTGGGATTGTAGCAAACTGGATGTTTAATATTTAATTTCTTTGCATTTCATCAATCCTAACAAAATAGGATCACACATCTCTCCAGCAAACTAGATATTTCATATTTTATTTTAATTTTATTTTTCAAGCTAGGCAGCTCAAACATTTTACTTTCATTATTGGAACTTACGTTTGACCTGATTTCTTTCACCGGGATACGTAGGCAGCTCCTAGAGAGCTCGGTCACATTGTTTACATGTTTACTTGTTTGTCTTTCATTCAAATGTTTGCCTCAGTTTGCACTAAGCATTTTTTTTACATTTGAGGTGAGTCAAATTTTGGTGTTGTTTATGTCTTTATCTGAAATCTCTACGAGATTCCTGACAAAGAGGGGCAAGCTGTAGACACCAAATTTAGACATACATCTCGTTTTTCTAACATTGGGAGACATTTTTCTTACTATTTGGAGTCAAATCTTGATTTTTGGGTAAAAATGAAGAAGTCAGCAATTTTGGAGGGTAGAATAGTAATTTTTTAATTGTAAATATTTTTCATTAGTTTTAGGGGGTTTAAATTCTTTTTTTGTACTTTTATACACATTTTTAAATTTTTGTGATTTTTTTAGATTTAACTGATATTTTTCGTATGTTTTGACAGTATAGGGGCAAAATTGAAATTTCACCTCTTGAATATTTTTTTCGCCATCTTTGGGCCCCAAATTCATTTTTAGATTTTAAGCATGTTTTTAAGTTTTTCTAACTTTTTTCAGGGTGAATTGCTATTAACAAATTTATTATTTATATTTTTCTTAATTTTTTTCATTTTGTGAGAGAAAATGGATTTTTAATGTTTTTGTAAGGGTAAAATTGTAATTTTGGTAGTTAAGAGCGTTTTGGTCTTTTAGTCATTTCTTGGAAGATAAGTCTTTTATGCACTATAAATAGCCCATCTTTGGAAAAAAAAAGGGGGAGAAAAAATAAAAAGTATAGACAGAGTTTTTAGTTTTTAGTTTTTTAAGTTTTATCTATTACACCAAGAACACAAAAAACACATACTTTTTCCTACATTTATCTTCAAGTTTTTACCAAGAACACCAAGAACACCTACTAGGTTTTAGTATATCTTCAAGTTTTCACCAAGAATACTAAGAACACCTACTAGGTTTTAGTACATATTCAAGTCTACACCTAGAACACCTAGAACACACACTAGTACATCTTCAAACCTACACCTAGAACACCTAAAACACACACTAGTACATCTTCAACTTACACCTAGAACACCAAGAACACACACTTCCCTAAACCACACACTACACACACTAATACCTATTATACTCACATGGATACACACACATTCAATCATCACATTAGCACACACTTACACACACTCATCATCTGCCCCCTCATACACACACACACATACACAGCTAAAACACACATATTCATGCACACATACATACATAATCACACCAATCCAGCAATACTGTTACTCAAGCACAATTTCACACATGCATTCACATTGTCCACCGATTCGCACACTCATGCACATGCACACACGGCCAAAACACACACATACACACAATTCACACATTCCCGCATACGCTGCTCTCACAGTCACATGCTCTCTCTGTCTCTCTCTCTCTCTCTGTCAATTTCACACACACAACACAAAATCATTGAATCTCTGCAAATCACCCGTTAGCAACACTCCAACCACAGCCCCCATTCCCATCACCCTTTGTCAATCCACCACAACCGTGGACAACCCTAAACTACTAATTTAATCACCAAAACATCACAAAAGCCAACAATTCAAACCACCCAATTTAGTCACCCTTGGCCAACCTGTAGAAATAGAACAAATCCCTTATCACCGCATCCCACCATCAACATCCCACAGACAAAGAAACTTCAACCAAACACACACAGCTGCCCAATTCAAGTCTCTAGCCCCCTGCCAAAACCATCAAATCCAAAACAAATAAGCCCCTGATTTCATCACACCACCAATTGGCCACATTGACAACCTGTAGAGAAGACAACAAAACAACACAAACATCAACCCCCAATGGAACAATCAGAAAGTAACAACAATCTCCACCAAAATCTCTATTACAGTTTGCCATTACAGCCCCAAAAACCCTAACAAAACCTGCAAAATCAACTACAAACAATTTCCATAATCATCATCAAATCCTCATATTCTACCAGCAACCCACGAAAACGAACCTCAACCTCACAATTCAGCCATAACTGACATCGATTGTACCATCTGCAGCAACCTCTCCACCACCAGACACCATCGAACTGCCATTCAATCACACATCCACAATCAATGACATACACACATGCACATAATCAATCACACACATGCACAATCAATGACATGCACACGCACATAATCAACAACATACACATGACCATTCACACATGAGCGTCTCGCCACAAAAACCCACTCAAGTTAGCCTAATTGTAGCCTCGAATAATTCCCAAAAGTCAGCCACAAGCCACCATTGGAACTCCAATCGATCCACTACCCAATCGCAAATTGCAAAGCATTGCCAGCAACAACAGAACATTGCTACCACCATATGATTGTTCCAGTTCAGTCAACCTCCTCCATCACCAACAACTCACAAGCTTCACCACCACCCCGCATCCTTCACCCAACTTCGGCATCTGCCGCCGCTACAATCTGCCCATTTGCGACCAGCTCACCGCCGATCCCCTCTAGAATACGAGCAATATTTTCCTTGTGTTTCTCTGTTTGCTAGAAGCTGGAGGAAGAAAGGGAGAGCAAGAAAGATTAGAAAGGGAGCAAAGAGAGAGAAAGGGAAGAAAAGTGAGGAAATTGGAAGAGAGAAAATCAGGAGGGAGAAGTTGAAAACAAGAAGGAAAAATCGAGGAGAGAAAGAATAGAGATGAAGACCAAAAAGGTGAGAAACAGGGAGAGGAGAGATGGTTTTAAGCAGAGAAGAAATACCTGAGAGAAATAAGGGAGAGTGAGTACAGAGAGATAACAGAGAAGAAATGGAGTGAACTAGAAGAGGAAGGAGAGAAAAAAAAAAGGAACGAAGGGGAGAAAAGGAAATTTGGAATCTGTAAAAACCGATTGTGGGGTGGGGGTAATTGTTTGGGGTTTTGGTTAATTTGTTTACTGTAGCTAATTAATTAAAGAATTTTTTTCTTTATTCTTTTTGGGTTTAGTTATGTTATTTAATCATTTTTTATTTGTTTCTAATTTAGTTTTAGTCTAATTGGGTAATTATTTTATGTAAGTTAAAATCAATTAACTTACATCTCGTGTGCATTTGATATCATTTCACACACTTTTCTCTTTTCTAGGTTTTTTCCATTCTTGCGTGATTTTTGTATATATTTTATTATCTATTATCTATTTTTCAGAAAAATTCAGTGCATTGTATTTAGGTGGCATTTCACTTGGAAATTAGGTCATTTTGTGTGATCTGACTAGAAATAGTCATCTACTTACGTGGGAAGCGGTGGATTAACAGGTCGTTCCCTCCTCCGTGAGTAGAAATATATCAGTCTCGAGCTATTAGTCCCCTGCACCCATTGTGTTGCATTCCCACTTTCTTTGACACTTACTATCTATAGTATTTTCCTTTTTCTTTCAGCATTTTCATTTTGCATCTATACTCGTGGCTCCCTTGAGGTCTCAACTCAAATTTTGCAATTAATGTGATAATCCCAACCAAGTCTCGACGGAACATTTTGACCCTCTCAATACCCATTTAGATTTAGGACTTGCATTCATATAGGCACATCCAAATGTGATAAAACTTAGGATTAATTTAGAAAAATTTGATTAAATCTCGCAACTAGTCTTGGCTAGGTTGAAAGGGTACCCTAGGCGCAAGCCTTTGCTTTCCCTTTCTTCAAATGTGACTCCCGGACCTTTTTCTCTCTTTTTTTCGTAGACCGGAGTCGAAAAAAGGTTTTAAATATGTTTTTTTCTAAAATTTTTGTTTTTGTTAAACGATTTTTTGGGTGACTTGGTTCACGCTAACTCCATACCAAGTGGCGACTCCATTTTAAAATAAAACTCTTTCTTTCAAAATTAGTTGGCCAAAACTGTAACACTTTTAGTCCTGGCCTTATTTTGTTTTAAAATGTCATTTTTCATAAAATACACTTTTTTACTAAAAGCCCGATTTTCATCCCACATGCGCAGCTTTTCCAAAAACTTTATCTTTTAGAAATGGGTCATCAGACTGGACTACCTTTTCGGGGCGTGACATTTAATGACCCCACCATGCTATTATCATTTCGGGACGCATTAACATTGTCAAATCAAGAGACAGTCTATTTTTTAATAAACGAATGCTAAATAAAGATACCTTCAGGGGAATACTCGGATTCCAAATTCTACTAAAGAAGAATGAATGAACCTAGGTGAGTGAGCAATTTGAAATGCAGACTTCAAAGAAAAGAAACGTGATTGAGAAGGTCGCAAATCATCTTGTCGGGATCCTAACCCGCAAGAAGAGGAGTCTCCACAATTCGAGGCCAAAAATTGACTACGAACCCATTGAGAGAGAATTCCCAAGTGCCCATCTTCCTTGCCTACAGAAGTCTAGGAGACAATGATTAGAAACATTAATAAGAGCAGTTGAAAGAGCCCCGAGCCTAACCAATTATCAAACCAAAAATTTATCCTTTCAGCTTGAACAATCCACCCAATGTGCTTCTCAGCCAGATCCCTTACCTTCAACATTCTCCTCCATAAAGAAGAAGAAAACTGTGTAATATTGGTCAAAAAAGGATGGACATTTCTACAATATTTCCTTTCCATGATGTTAGCCCATAAGGAATCATTTTGCCGAAATCTCCACCACAACTTGATAGAAAAAGCTATATGCACATTTTTAAGCGCCCTAAAACCCACCCCACCAGCTTCTTGAGGCACACATAAAGCTTCCCATTTAAGCCAATGATGCTTAAAGTTACCCTCTACCTCTCCCCATAAGAAGTTAGAAAAATACCTTCCAAAGACTTCAGAATTGACAAGGGCATGTCTGCTGCCATAAGTAAATACACTAGCATGGAAGACAAGACGTGATTGATCAAAACAATTTTACCTTCCATAGAAGGTAATCTATTCTTCCATGATGCCACTCTAAAATGACCGATTTGCAGATGTCCTCAAAATATTGTGAACGTCTTCTACCAACAAAAAGAGGATAACCAAGACATGTAATCAGAAAATTTTTAAATGAGAAGCTTGTGATAAGCTTAATACACCTCTTCCTGGAGATTGATAGCTTTGGATGCACCATGACACAACTTTTATCTAGCATTCACCTGCTGGCCAGACAAATTCTGATATTTGTTAATTGCACCCATTACAAGCTTTAAAGATGAAGCCATACCACTTGAGAATATAATGATATCATCTGCATAGTCCAAGTGATTAACTTTAGGGCAATTCCTTAGAAGAGAAAACCCATGAAAGCCAACATTACTAAAAAGCTAGTTCAGCAGTCTAGAAAGAACTTCAGCAACAATAATAAATAAACCAGGTGATAGGGGATCACCCTGACGAAGCTCCCTAGATCCTAGGAAAAAACCATAAGGAGAGCCATTAATAATTACAGAAAACCAAGGGTTAGAGATTAACCTCCATACCATGTCCAACCATTGTTCACCAAAGCCAAAAGCTCTTAAAACTCTAATTAAAAAACATCAATTAACTCAATAATATGTTTTTGCCATGTCGAGTTTGATAGCAACATTCCCACCCCTATTTACCTTCTCCATCCCAACCAGTATCTCCTGAGCTACCAGATAATTATCAGAAATAAACCTACCCCGGACAAACCCACTTTGATTAGGAGAAATAATATTTGGCAAGATCAAAGCCAATCTATCCACCAACAATCTATAGAAGACCTTATTCAAAAAATTGCATAGACTGATAGGTCTAAATTGTGAAAAATCCCTGGGGTTCTCAACCATTGGAATTAGCACAATCGAAGTGGATTTGACGAACATTGGCAGCTCCACCCCACAGAAAAAACTCACAACTGCATTATAAATATCTTCCCCAATAATATTCCATGCTAAAGTGAAAATTTTCCCAGTATAACCATCCAACCCAGCAGCACTATCCGCATCCATATTAAATACCACATTTTTCACCTCATCAAAAGTTGGAACCTCCTCTAAACCACTATTTTCCTGATCTGTTATCAACTTTGAAATAATATTGTCTAAGCTCTCTATGGATTGCAAAGGTTCAGTTGCAAAAAGAGTAGAAAAGAATTTTACCGCCTTAGCTGAAATTTCTGACTCCTCTGAAAGCCGAACACCTTCATCATTTTTCACCCTGTGAATAATAGATCTTGTTCGACGTTGCTTGACTGCAGCAATGAAAGTACTTGGTATATTTGTCACCCATCTTTAACCATTTAATTCTAGCTTTCTGATTCCAAAAAGACTCCTCAATCGCCAGTGCCTATCTCAATCTTGCTGTAGCTTCATTAAATTGTTGATGGTGTTCCTCCGATATCTCTATCTGCAAACAGGCCTCAGCATGAGCAAGTTTTTCTTTAGCTAACCTGACTGCCATGTGAATAATTCCCGAAACATGACCTATTCCACTCTTGAATTGCAAGCTTTAACCTCTTCAATTTCACACACACCAATCTAGAAGCATCACAAGGTAGCTGCCACAAATCTCGAACCACTTCCAAGAATTTTGGGTCAGACACTGATAAGTAATAAATTTACCAATATTATTATATATATTATTTTATGTTTTAGATGTTATTTTAGCATAATTATAGTATTTTTGGTTGCAAATGACTCATTTCCCAACAATTCATAAGAATTAGGATTTTTACCAAGAATTAGGGTGTTTGAGGCAGAATTTTTATTTTGAGCAAATTAATGCACAATTCTTGTGTATAATTGTAGGTTTATCCTACCAAAACCTATTTTGGATCAATTGGAGTAATAGAAAGTCAAAGTCAATGGTCATTCAACGAGTCAAAGTGGATGAACAACTTGAAGGAAAAATTGGGCAAAAATAATGAAAAAATGCAATTCTTCACTAAAATATTTGGAAATACGTAGAAAATGCTTGCACACATAAGGTCCAACTCAGCAAAAATCAGAAATCAAGTGGGGGCCAAAAAGGTGTGATATGCGGATGAACATCCGTGTATCACCACCCGTGTATCGAGAGATGGCTGGACTTTCTAGGGCATCAACTTGCATCCTCTTCCAGTTGGTTTTTGCATACATTTTCAATGAAGATAGGGTTCTGCAAGTGGGAGAATACACTGGAAGCATAAATAAAGACTTTTGTGCCCATTTGGAATTCCCAAACAAATCTTCATCATTTCCATGCATTAATAATTCATGCAAAATGGAAAATGACTTGAGGAACATTTGTCTATATATAGAAGTCATTTGTAAAGAATTAGAGGGGAGATTTTAGTACTAGAAAGTAGTTATAGTCTTTAATTTTATACTTAGCTTAGAAGAGAATTAGTAGAATTCTCTTAATCCTTTAATAGAGTGGTGAGGAACATTCTAAGAGACTTTTGCAGTGCAACCCTTTGAAGGTGAATAAAGAAGAGAACTAATTCTCATATTGGTTGAGCAATTCTCAAACTCTATCTCTTTTACTTTCATTAGTACCATGAATTCTATCTTTGAAGTTGAACTTTTGGTTGTTTCATTAACCATGTTGAACTAAAGGCTTCATCTAGATCATAGATGAAGCTAATGAATCAACAAACATGATTTAACTTCTTGCACTTACTAAGCTTGCATTTATTTGTTTACTTGTTCAAGTTTTAATACTTGCTTTTGCTTGGCCAATTTAAACAAGTCATTTGGTTGCTACTTGACGTTGAGAGATGCATGTAACAATGGAAAAAGAACAAGTAATGCTTAAGTCTTTCGTATAGAATAATGAATTCTTAAGTGAATCAGTACAATTCATATTTTCATAAGATTTCATCATGAGAATAGTTGGGTTGTTGTCATTTTATAGAGAGATGTAGTTATGACACATATGGAATTGGATTCTAAACAAAGCAAGATAACACTTAGTAGGTCATTCATGCTTGGTTCAATAGTGGATTCTATGTTCTAGATTTCTTTGCTTGAATTCTACAAAAGTTCTCAATCATATATCTACTCTATTGAAGGGACCCCACATTACTCTTATTTCCATTGGTGTTTAGATAATAAAAGTTAGTGAAAAAGCTTTAGTAATTGCACATATTTGATTCCTCGTGGGATTTGACACCTAATACTCTAAATACTACAACCGACCCGTGCACTTGCAGAATAAGTTGGGAGATTAAGTTTTTATTACTTGATTTGTGTGTGTTTTTTTTGTTCATAATTGTTATACCTAATCTACACCACATCAGACACCCAGGCATTGATGAAACGAAAAGGACGAGGTTTGTTGTCCAATCTAGTCTAGGCAGACATCAAGAGGGGAGAATGATCCGAAGGGTCCCTAGCCACCACGGAGATAGCCAGCCCTGTATTTGCACACTCAATATTTATCAACAACTGATCCAACCATTTCCAAATCTTGGCCCTCCTATAGCGATTATTACAACATGTGAAAGAAGAACCAGAAAAACTAGCATCAAATAGACCAGCCAAAGCCATAAGATTATTAAAATCTACTAGTTCCGCAAAATTAAAAGGACGACCTCCTTTCTTCTCAGATGGATCAATAGACACATTAAAATCACCACACACCAACCATGGACCCTGATCAAGTTTATTAACCAACAAACTTGCCCGTAAATCCTTTCGTTCTTCATTAGAGCAAACTGCATGTACTACCGAAAGAACCATTGGAACTGAGAGCAAATTATGCTGAACTTTAAGAGAAACATGTTTCCTACTTGCACCCAACAAAGAACACAACCGGCCCTCCTTATAAAAGACCCAAATAGAAGCCAAATCACTGCAAAACACATAGTTAAAATTAAGTTCTTAAAATTAAGTTCCAATCTAAAAAATTCTACTTGTGATGAGTCCACCCAAACTTCACACATGCAAAGTAACTCAATTTTATGATACTTCACAATTTTACGTGACCTACGTAAATAGGAGGGTTTAGATAACCCTCTGATGTTCCAAAAAAACAAACTAATCATTGGATAATACTTGGAAAGTATTACCTGAATATTTTACTGATGACCAAAGCTACCTATCTGAAAAGCCTACCACTTTAGCACCACGTTTTCTCGGAGCCACTTCCATAAATGAATCATCCATCAGACCCTCTGCAGCAATGACAGAAAGATTCTGATTACCCAGCAAAGCTGGCCCTCTCGGTGATAAATTTCTAGCGGAAATAGGCAGGTGCTTAACCACATTAACATTCTCAACCTCCTGCAGCAAAAGCGCATCACTAGCAGCAACCTCCAGCTCCTGTTCTGGGGGAACAGAAAGCTGTTGAAGATCCTACACCACTGAAGATGACGTTGCCAGAATTTTAGATGCAATCTTCGTTGCATGCTCCTGCTCTCCTACAATTCCCCTGCTACCCTCAATTACGTGCACCTGCTCAGGTCTCACCTGAACTGGAGAAAGTTGCTTTTCAGTAACCGTGTCCTCCACCTCCTGCATGGGCACTTCAGCTTCTTGGCAAACATTATTCTTCTGCAAGTGCAAATTAGAGGAATCCGACTGCTGGCCTTTTTCACTTTTATCAATCGGTTCAAGACCGTTTACTTGGTCCTTATTCACAACAACCCATTGCCTTGTAGCATTGCCTGGCTTGTTTCCCATCGTTAACATGCTCCTTCACCTGCTGTTGCTTTCCAACATCCACAGGTTCCATGATTCCTTTTCCCTTTAGGATATTTTGCCTTTCCAGGGACTGATTTTTCTGGCAGTCCTCCTGTGCATGGCCAAGATGCCAGCAAGTCGAACAATATTTGGGCAAATTCTCTGCCTCGACAGGTTGCCAAAAGCCCTCCGAAGAGTCTTCTACACCAATCTAGATTGAAGGCAAATCTCGCAAGAGATCCACCTCCACACAGATTCTCACAACATTTGGTCTTGAGAGATTCAACGTTGGGGCATCAATAAGCAACGGTCTTCCAACTGCAGTCACTATGGAGAAGAGAGAATGTTTATCATAAAAGTGCAAAGGTAGGCTTGGAAGTGCTAACCATACAAGAGCCAACGAAGACTCCCTACTGACGTGAAAATTAGGAGTCCATTTGAAGACTCTCATCTGAAATTTGCCAATGAACCACAATCCCCTTGCCCATAATCTATGGAAGTCAGCCTCGGATGAACACTTGATGAAAATATGCCTAGCATCCATGTGACCCACATGGCAGACATCTTTTAAGTCTAATGAAGTCATAAACTTTCTGATTTCCTTCAGTTTAGGACGTCCATGAGAGAACTTCCCAATCATTTCAATGGAGACGCCAACTTTTGAATATCATCATGAGAGAAAAAAACGGTTGTAGATCCTTTATGCAAGGCTGGCTTTTTTAGTTGATCAGGGATGAAGAAAGGGAAGTAAAGAGCTAAGCAAACGATTTTTTCTCCACAAAGGCTTCTGTTGGCTCAGCCATCACTACCGACGATGGGCCTGCCATAGCAACGACACCTGGAACAGTCACTAATCAGAGTTCTTGCTGGACAGCCAGACGCAGCAAGCAAACATTCAAAATTCAAAAAGCTGAAGAAATAGGAGTCGATAGGGTTGGAGAGAAGAAGGTCTTTTTTAAATTTAATTTAATACATAATATAATAACAAATACAAGATATACCCACCCTATTGAACTAGTTAACCCACTACTTGTTCGAATATATTCAAATATACAAATTAATGAATCTATTACATTTATAAAAATTTTATGAAATATTCTATGTCTATAACAATTAAATTAACAAAGAAAATGGCAATACAAGTATAAAACATACAATGACTATAAAAAGCAAGCGTATCTGGAAAAAAATACGGACAAAATAGATCTTTAAAATTCAACACTAAAGTATATTATTATATTTTTAAATATTTTAAATTACAATTTTGAACATTCTAAATTTTTAAATCATATTTGTTGCTTGTTTTCACATTCAATAATCTTTTAATACCAACCAGACTTATTTTTGAATGTAAAATTTAAATTTATTTTTAATACCAAATAATACAGTTAACTTTTTACATAGAGATTGGTTCGAGTAAATGTAACTTTTTTAAGATTAAAAAATTTTCTTTTGCCCTATTTTTTATGGTAGGTTCACATACTCAAATGATTTTCAAATTTCAATTTGATCATCTTACTATCAGTTTATTTTTTAATTTTTTTAGTTTTTTACACTTCTTTTTGCACAACATAATGAGAGGCAATTTCTAGCAATTTTACATCAATCAAGAATTTGATTTAGAATTTCTTAAAAGAGCCTAAACTTTATTTCAAATATGTTTTTAGGCTTTAATTTTAGACTATTTTCTCCAAAGAAATTTTATTTTTGATGTATCGGACTATTGAGCGAATCAATTTGGACTCTATACAATAGTCTCAAAAGTAAAACTAACAAGTAAATTTATTTGCTTATTAGTTCTTAATTTAATCAATTCTGTTTAGTTTACACATTTTCTTTTAGTATATCAAGAAAAGATGGATATGTGATGCTATAATAATTGGAATCAATATATTGCATAGAAAAATATTATTTTAATAATTTGAATTGATTTTTAATTTTTTAATAAAGGAAATAACTTTCTACCCACTTATTTTCAAGATGCCATATGTGCTAATTATTGAATGATGATTAATCATAATTCAAAAATTTAAACAAATGACTTACAAAAATACCAATTTAAACTTTTAACTAGGAGAATATTTTAGGCATAAATGAATACTTAAACAATTTAGATAAAAGGACTAATCTTAGTAGGAGAAAATTTGGTAAAAGTAAACCCAAGATTTCTTTAATATAATGAATTTGGATGCAAAATTGAAAAGGTAAGAATCAATTAATTTTAGTAAACATGATTAATAAAGGAAACAATGAAACTAAAAAAAAGAATAAATTAAATTCATTAAATCTGATTACTGAAAATAAAGAAACTAAAAAAGTAAGAACGAATTAATTTTATCAAACATTATTGATAAAGGATATAAAGAAACTAAAAATGTAATAATCAATTAATTTTATTAAAATGATTAAAGGAAAAATAAAAAAAAAGAACAAATAAAATAATTCGTAACATCAAACCAACAACGAGGAGGTTGGCTGGGTGGTTGGCAGCTTGGAAGATTGAGTGAGAGGTCTTACGTTTGAAACTTCTCACTTGCGCTGGTGGGAAAAAAATTTACTGAAAGGCACAAATTGAAAAATTGACAGTTCTACAATTTGACGGTTCGTTGTAGTTCGGATAGTTGCACTGATTCTTGATGGTTCTTGACATCTACAATGTTTTATATAGAGCCATACCGGCTGGTCAAACTAGCATGTCCAGTGCGGTTTTAAAAACACTGCAATAAGTACTCACATTTGTTCGAGGAACAATGTATAAAAAATTCGAGGGAATGAAATACCTAATTCAATGTTGTATTTTAGCAAATCTAAACTTTGACCCTTTTAGGATTATTTTCTTTGAGTTTGAGACCAATTTTACAAGAAATAAAAGAATTTGTTTTGAATTGCAAGAGTTGAGAAATGCCGAAGAAGGCTAAAAGAAAAGAACAAGATTTTTTCTTCTTTCTCCCATGCCTTTTACTCTTCTTGATTATTTTGTTAACAAGTTCACTAAGTCATAATGTGTTAAACTAATGGGAAAAAAAGAAAGAAAAGAAAGTTAGGGGCCAGCTAGATAACTTGGAAATGTAGGCCCTGAAAGTTGAGGTGGAAAAATCCAGCATGTCAAATTATTAGGGAATAAATGGTGAAGCAAGTTAGTGAAGTAAACACCACAATAGCTACAAACTTAAACTTGGTTAAGTGAAGGAAAAACAAAGAAAAATATGAGAAAAACCAGTAGAAAGAAGGCCAGGAAAGAGAAGAATAAAAACCTAAAAACTTAGTTGAAAAAACTAGAAGAAGAGAGAATATTTGAGAGACAACTTTTTGAGGAACTTGGAATCCTTACTGGTTGGGTAGGCTAAGACCACTACATCAAGTCCTTGTACACAATTTATTGGTGATAGAAGAAAGTTGTTGATGGTGAAAGCTAGAAGTTTAGCAAGGAAAACTTGTGGAACGAAGAAAAGAAAAGTTGTAAGAAAGCTAAAGGTACACCAAGTTTTGTCATTCCATCTTGATTTTGTGATAACTTGTGTGCGCTAATAAGCTGGTAAACAGTATGATTGCTATGTAAAAACCTTACCCTAGCTGATTTGGAAGTGAACATCAAATAAAACTAAAACTAGGAGATCCATGGTTAAGAATGTTTGAACACAAGTAAATTTTGGATGAACAATTAGTTTTGTGCAGTTTGGAAAAAATGACCATAACTTGTGGTGGAAAGGTTGGAATAAAGCATCATTTGTTGTGTTTGAATTTGGATTCATAGATTTTTCCAAGGTATAAAAATTCATGTCTTGATTCTTTGTAAACTAATACCAAAAATTTTGGAAAATTGACTGAAAATCTAGTTTTACTCAAATAGGGTTGGTGATGTTCTAATTTATAAGTTAGTTTTGATCATGTTATGATTTTGATATGAAGATGGGCTCCTCATAAAATTTTTAATGCTTAAAATATAGTTTCTATGTGTATAAATATCATATTCATGTAAATTATATCTTGAGGGATACGATGAGTTGAATATTAGCACTTAAGTGGACTGGTAAAGCAGTTATCAACAGTTTCATTGAAAGTTTTCATAGGGTTATATCTTTTGGCTTATTGGTCCAATTAGATCATATTTTGCATGAGTTTTGGCATGATTTATATTATATAGTTGCACATATTCTTAAGTTAGCCTTAGACTTATGGTTTGGTTTTAGGTAATATAATTACACTTTGTAGGTAAATTCCATGACACCCATGACTCAAGCAACTTGAGATTGTGTGAAGATTGGATGATAGTTTTGAGAAACTCCAAGTCAAGGTGAGGACCTCTTTATACCTTAATTTTTCTAAAAATGTAGTATGTATTCTTTACCCTTGTTGGTTGTTTTGACACAAAATAGACATGCATGCTCTTAGTGTGCATGAACTAATGATATGAAAAGAATGTAAATAATTGAATGTGAGTGGCATTTGCTCGTTTGTTCCAAATGCCTCTATAGTTGCTATGTTAATTATTGTTCTAAGACTAGTCTATTTGATTGATATTTGGTCTAGTTAACAAGAGAAATAGTTAGGACATTTGATTGGCCTACATTGCAGGAGAAACAACTAGGTTGGACTCCAGTAGATTAATATTCAACTTGTAAATGTTAAACTATATATGAATGATACTTTGCATTTGTATATGCAAGCATGATATGAACGAACTAATTTATGCCCTAAAGTATAAATTTGGTTCCTGATTGAGCATGTAAAGTTTGGAGTACAGGGCCTCACAAGTTGGCCCTATACCATTTTAAATAAGTTGGAGGTAGTGTGACTAGTGACTGAAGATGTGTAACTTGTTAGTGAAAATTATGTAACTGGTCAATTAAAATTTGTAACCACTTTTCGCTCCAAGATGACATGTTTTTTTGCTCCAAATTTGGCCATGCTGATTACATCTCATCAATCCACTTTTTACACTTTTAATTTGGACCATGAACTGGTCCCAACTAGAACTTGTGTGGCCCTTTCTCCATAAAATTTTTTACTCTATAATTAACATTTTATAGGTTCTATGATGTTGGAGAAGGTGCCAATTGAGGAAGTGAGACAGTGGTAGGCAGTTTTTAAAGCACATATTCAAGAGGCCAGTAGAAACTTGCTCTAGGATTCTAAGTATGGCAATGCTATTTCTTCTCAAAAATTTCAAAAAAGGGGTAGGAAAATAAAGAAAATAAAGGAAAAACAGCTTCAAAATGTGAAGTTCTAAGAAGGGGACGTTCGGCAGCTTGTGGGAAGGGGAGCAAAAATGACTCTTCAAGCAAACATGAAAAGGTATTTAAGGTTTAAATGGGCATCCCTCTTAGCTCGTTAATTTGGAACATTAGGGGTGCCTCTAACAACAAGTCCTTTAATTATTTGAAATCTATGTGTTGCAAAAATAAAGTTCGATTTCTGGTTTTAATTGAACCTTTCACATTAGTTGATCGCTTGGAATTTACTTGATTATAATTAGGATTTGAGAAGACAAGATGTTGTCTAAATGGAAAGATGTGGATTTTCTTGGTTGATTATTTTCAGTGTGATTTTTTGAAATTGGCGAATCAATTAACGCATTGTAGAATATTGTTGCTTTTATCAATGGAGATTTTTCTATCAGCTATATATGCGAAGCACTCTGTAGTAGCAAGGCGAGAATTATGGGCTTCTTTGGAGGTCTTGGTGAATTCAACTCAGTCTCTTTGGATGGTTGGAGGAGATTTTAATATTATCTCTTCTCTAGAGGAAACAAGGGGGGAGTAGATCTCAGAGGTAGTGACATGGAGGATTCTAATGAGGCTATGGCAAAGGCTGAGCTATCCATAGTAGATTTTGATGGGTCTCTGTTTACCTGGACAAATGGAAGGGTGTGGCAAAAGCTTGACAGAGTGTTCATTAATTCTAAATGGGCAAGTTCTTATCATTTGGTTCGGGTTTGTCACTTGCTTAGAGGGAGATCTGACCATGCTCCACTGCTAATTTTCTCTATGATGGCAGCAATCCAAAGGAGTTCCTTTTGGCTTTTGAATATCTGGACACGTCATCATCAATTTAGGGGAGTGGTTAGGCAATATTGGAGTACTAATACTGGTGGAAGAGGGATGGTTGCTTTTCATAGGAAGCTCATGGCTTTGAAGAAAGATTTAAGGGAGCAAAATGCGAGGGGTTTTGGGAATATTCAACACCAAATGCAAGAAGCTATGGAGGAGATTGGGAGAATCCAAGATGTTGGCCCAAACAATAATGCAACCAATATAAAAATCAATGAACTTGCAATAATAATGATAAAGTTATAGTAAAAAAAGTTCACAAATAAATAATAAAGTAAAAGAAATAAAGAAAGAACACACCGGAATTTTTATATTAGTTCAGTATCAAGCTTGACACCTATGTCCATTCCCAAGTTTCTCAACTGAGAGTTTGAATCCACTATGTGCTTCTTCACAAGTTGGTGAAACAAACCAACATATACAATGTAGGAATCACTCTTTGCTCACCCTAGCACTCTCTAGCTGAGCCAAAGAGTTTTACAATTCACTCAATCAACCTTCACAAAGCTACACTTGAATGCTACCACACACACTTTGAAGAACACACTATAACCCAACCAACTACCTCAGAAACAATTACAATAACACAGAGGGAGAGAGTATTTTACACTAAAATCACTCTTGAAAGCTTGTAATAAATGTAGGTAAAAGTTCTATATCAATTCTATACAAATAGGTATTTATAAGGGTGAGAAATGGGGTTAAAACAAGCTTCAATGGTCACAAACAGTCAAATTGAAGTTTGCTGGAAAACTAGCCATTATACATGATAGGACGTCCGAACAGGCATCCGAAAGGGTGTCCGAACCCGTTAGGATGGCCGAAAGGGTGTTCGAACCTTTCTGGAGCCTTTTCTGTCAAGTGCTTTAGGGCAGTCAAAAGGGTGTTAGGGTGGCCGAAAGGGTGTTAGGACGGCCGATCCTCACTTCAATCGTGCAATTTTTCCAATTTGATTTGTTCATCTTTTGTGCTTCATTTGATGCATTTGGGTCCTATTTAATTCTGCAAAAACATTGCTAAACACACTAGAAGACTAATTAGTAATATATTGATTTGTTATCATCAAAACTAAGATTACACAAGAACTCTGTGATCAGAATGGGGGTGTTGATCTTCGATGTCAATTATCAAAAGTTGAAGCTAAACATACCCGTTGGTTGGCTATTGAAAGGGTTTTAGGAAGCAAAAGGCGACTATGAAGTGGATGAAGTGACGTGGTGTAGATTAGGTATAGCAAATACGAACAAATACACACAAATCAAGTAATAAAAACCTAATCTCCTAACTTAATTCGCAAGTGCATAGGCCTATTGTAGTGCTTGGAATATTAGGTGTTGAATCCAACGAGGAATCAAATATGTGCAACTACTTAAGCTTTTTTACTAACTTTTATTAACTAAACACAACTGAGATAAGATGGATATGGGGTCCCTTCAATAGAATAGGTATATGATTGAGAACTTTTGTAGAATCCAAGCAAAGAAGCCTAAAACATAGAATCCACTAATGAATCATGCATCAATGACATGCTAAGTTTTACCTTGCCTTGTTTAGAATCCAATTCCATAAGTGTCATAACAAGATCTCTCTATGCAATGACTATAGACACCAAATTTTGACACACCATTTATTTTCAAACACTGGGGGGCATGTTTGCACTTTTTGGGACAAATTTTAATTTTTCAATAATCTAGGGGGCAAAATAGTAATTTTATTTGTAAATATTTTTCTATCAGCTTTTGGGGGTTTAAATTCATATTTTTACTTTGGTGTGAATTTGTTAATTTCTTATGACTTTTCTGGATTTAATTGGTATTCTTTATATTTTTATCAACACAAGGGCAAAATGGTAATTTCCCCTCACGAATACCATTTTAGTTCATTTTTAGTTCCAAATTCATTTTTCTAATTCTTTAAGCATGTTTTTTTAATTTTCTTGATTTTTCAGAGATGTTTGCTATTTTTTTTGTGAATTTTCATTGCCCAAGGGCAAAATCGTCATTTTTACAAATTAAATTCATTTTTCACAAATTTTGAGTCAAAAATGCATTTTCTAGTATTTTAAGCTTATTTGTACTTTTTGATAATTTTTTGAGGACAATAACTATTTTTCTGTGAATTTTCACTGTCCAAGGGTAAAATCATCATTTTACAGTTTAAATTAATTTTTTGTCAAATTTTGAGTCAAAAATGCATTTTCTTGTGTTTTAAGCTTATTTTTAATTTTTGGTAATTTTTTGAGGCTAATATCTATTTTTTGTGTATTTTCGTTGTCCGGGGGCAAAATCGTCATTTTACACCCCGAGCGCATTTTTATTAGTTTTGAGCTCTAGTTTTTTTTTATCTTAAAATCAACTGTGAATTCTTTTTAAAAAATTTAGAAATTGTTGTCAGATTCTTTTTAGTTTTAGGGTTAAAAAATATTTTTTTAATAAAATTAGTATTTTTTAATACCGGTGGCATTTTTGTTATTTTACAGCATTCTTGGCCAACAAGACAAGTGGCCTATAAATACTCTCTCTAATCAGCTGAAAAAAGGAGAAAAAAAGAAAACCCTACAAACACTTTACTTTTTGTGATTAAAGATCAAAACACATAGTAAATCACAAAAAAAAACACACACCAAAAAAAGAAAAGAAAAGAGAAGACGTTGCTTGGTGGCTACATTTACTATTCATCTTCATCTCAAGATCATCACCGTTCATCATCAAATTTTTTCTAGCTGCTGTCCAGTCAATGAACTAGTAGGATTCAAACGGTAATTATCTCATTTTTTTTTCCTTTTCTTTTTAATTAGTTCTTTTGCTTTTTCTTTTAATCTGATTAATGAAAGTTTGATCTTTCTTCTGATTGTTTGATTGTGGGTTTATTGAGTTTTCTGGGTTTTGTTCTTGCATTCTGGTTTTGCTTATTCTTGAATTTCTTTTACTCTTCACCGTTTTCTCAATTCTTCTCCTCCAATCTCTCATTTCCACCGGAATCTTCCAATCAACCACCATCACCATAGCTAGACTAATGCCCAACCACCATAGCCAGGACCACGCATGCATGAATTGAAAGACTATTTTGAGAGATTTGGATTTGAGTCATGAATAAGAATTCACTGAATCAGGAAACTTGTAGAGAGTAAAGCAAGATATTGATCGGAGACTTAGAATGGCAATACTCATGTTTATATGCGCTAGCCGAGTCAAGGGACCGCTAGATGGTGGCAACACTTTTGCAATTAAAGTTGTTTTCTCTTTTTGCAGGTGCAATCACATTGTCATCAATTGAGGCCTTCGTTAAGAATGAAAACTGGGGCAAAATTTTTTTTTTAATGATGATTTGATCAAGGGCACGATTCATTTCAAAAATTGACACTGGGGCAATTTTTTTGAGAAAAATTTGATTTTGAGATTTATTTATACTGGGACAAGTTTTTTGCAAGGGATGAATTTAAATGGATTTTGATACCAAATCTCAAAAAGAGTGATTTCGGATCAGTTTGATGCCATACACTGGGGCAAAAAAAAAAAATTCAATAAAAAAATTAATTAAAAAAATATTTTTTGGGATGATTTGGATGCAATGTTTGACAATTGTTTCAAGTTTCATATGTCTCAAATTTCTTTATACATTTTTTTTCATCAGTCTGGATCTCATTTTTTGTTCATTTAAGTCTGGTGCATTTTGTTAATCAATTTAGGATCATGCATTCATGCATTTTATCTAGTAGCCTATGTTACATCATCTTGTGTTACTTTTTCGAATCGACACTTGTTCATCATTTGATTAGCGTGTTGCATGTTATTTTGATTTTGTCCAGCATTAAGCATATTTTACTTTTCTATTTAAGTCCCAACTCGTCCGCTGGCCCTATCTCGTCCGTTGGGTTTACTTGTTTGTTGCTTAAGTCCCAACTCGTCCGTTGGCCCTCAGCTCGTCTGTTGGGCTTTAATTTCCGTTTATTTTAATCTGGTCGCTTAAACTCTGCATTTTTATTTTTATATATCATGCATTCATTTTCTCAGTCCGTATCCCATTAGCATGTTTTACTTTTCCCAATTTGCATTAATTTAGAAATCAACTTACATTGTCTTACATTTGTCTAGCATACTGCCTGGTATTTTAATGTGTTTAATAGTTCGCATATTGTGTTCACATTTTTTCATTCATTTTCTATTTATGGTAGGCTCAATCGTCAGCATTGGGTACCGTCTTTATTTTCAGTTCTCGGTAGGCTCAATCTTTGCATTGGGTACCGATTTTCTTTTTCAGTTTGCGGTAGGCTCAATCGTCAGCATTGGGTACCGTCTTTATTTTTAGTTTTCGGTAGGCTTAATTTTTGCATTGGGTACCAATTTTCAGTTTGCGGTAGGCTCAATCGTCAGCATTGGGTACTGTCTTTATTTTCAGTTCTCGGTAGGCTCAATTTTTGCATTGGGTACCGATTTTCATTTTCAATTTGCGGTAGGCTCAATCGTCAGCATTGGGTATCGTCTTTATTTTCAGTTCTCGGTAGGCTCAATCTTTGCATTGGGTACCGATTTTCATTTTTAGTTACGGTAGGCTCAATCGTTAGCATTGGGTACCGTCTTTATTTCCAGTTCTCGGTAAGCTCAATCTTTGCATTGGGTACCGATTTTCATTTTTAGTTGCGGTAGGCTCAATCGTTAGCATTGGGTACCGTCTTTATTTCTAGTTCTCAGTAGGCTCAATCTTTGCATTGGGTACCGATTTTCATTTTCACTTTTTGGTGGGTATCGCGTCCGAAAAAATCATAAAGTAAAAGGGAAAAGGTGTGTGCTAGTGGGGTCGCTAATTGTCGCGTCCCGAAAAGACGGTTCGGTCTCGGTGACCCTTTCGAAAATAAAAGTTTTTGAAAAAACCGTGCGTGTGTGAGAAAAATCACATTTTAGTAGAAAAAGTGTATTTTAAGAAAAATAGTATTTAAAAGAAACCAAGGCCGGGACTAAAAATGCGACAGGTTTGGCCAACTAATTTTGAAAAATGGTTTTATTTTTAAAAAAATAGAGTCGCCACTTGGTACTGAGTTAGGGTGTACCAAGTCACTCGAAAAATCGTTTAATAAAATAAAAATAAAAAATTTTAAAAAAATCATTTAAAACCCTTTTTCGACTCCGGTCTACGAAAAAAGAGAGAAAAGATCCGGGAGTCACATTTGAAGAAAGGGAAGGCAAAGGCTTTCGCCTAAGGCACCCTTTCAACCTAGCCGAGGCTAGTTGCGAGGTTTAATCAAAATTTCCTAAATTAACCCTAGATTCTATCGCATTTTGGATGTGTCTATATGAATGCAAATCCTAAGTCTAAATGTGGATATCGAGAGGGTCGGAATGTTCCGTTGAGGCTTGGTCGGAATTATCGCATTAATTGCGAAACCCGAGTCGAGACCTCGAGGGAGTCACGAGTGTCTATGCAAAATGAAATGCAAAAACAAAAGAAAATAATAATAATATATAGTAAGTGAAGAAAGAAGGTGGGTATGCAACACGACGGGTACGGAGGACTTAGTATCTCGTGACTAAATATTTCTACTCACGGAGGGGGGAACGGCCTGTACGCCACCGCTTCCCACATGAGTAGGCGACTATTTCTAGTCGAATCACGCAAATGTCCTAATTTTTAAGTGAGATGCAACCTAGATGTCATGCATTTGAAGATGTGTCAAAAATAAATAAATAAATAATAGTAATAATAATAATAATAAAAATCATGCAAAATGGAAAGAAAACTAGAAGTGTGTGAAATGTGAAATGCACATGAATACACCTAACACTAAAATGTCCGAAGGGTCTAGCATTGGACTAACCCTTTCTAAAAGTCCCACTAGCGTTGGACTAGCGGGAAAAGAAAGAAGCTACAACTAGCGTTGGACTAGTGTGGTGACGGAATACCATAAATCGCGAATTAAATATTAAAACATGAATTAAAAGCAAATTAAATATATAAAGACACATAAAGTCAAGTAGTAGCACGTAACACAGAAGCATAATATTCTAGATGCAAAAAATCTTAAGAAGAGCGGTAAAAGAAATGAACACATAAGCACGTAAAAGCAAATAAACCCTAACTATTACACCGGGGGCTTGATTTACAATTTAAAGGGGAAATTTAAAAATACCCTATCTATTACACTTGCTATCTAATTATACAAAAATATTTGTAAACAATGTAAAAAGAAATTAATCTAATTATTACATTGGCTAGCTAAATACAAGAACATTACATTTTTCGTCAAAATAATAAAATTTAAAATTAAATAATACCAAATAAATAGCTACGCAAAAAGTGCATAAAATAAGAAACACATAAAAAATGCATAAAATATTACATTAGAGCACGTTGGAGCACATAAAGAAACAATTAAAAGGTAACGAAAAATACCTTTTTGAAGACCCGGTACAAAGCTTAAGAAAATGAACACACGCGTTAATGTACCACTATTTAAGTAAAATAAAGTATAAATATGAGTTCTAACATCTAGAAAGCCAACATGAAAGGGGAGAAATATAAATTCCAGCAATTAAAAGCACTAACATACAATTTTCAGCAATTGATGGGGTCTAAAATTAAATTCCAGAAATATGTGAGAACTAAAACACAATTCCAGCAGGTCCTAGGGACTAAAATTGAACATTCCAGCAACACATGGCTAAAAAATGAATTTTCAGCAACTTAAAAAAAAACAAAAACAAAAATGAATTCCCAGCAATTTAAAGGGGCCAAAAATGAATTTCCAGCAAATGTTTTGGAGTTTAAAACAAATTCCAGCAAAGTATAAGGATTGAAATTGAAAATTCCAGCAAAGTCTAGGGTTGAAATTAAAATTCCAGCAAAGTATAAGGACTGAAATTGAAATTCCAGCAAAGTCTAGGGTTGAAATTAAAATTCCAGCAAAGTATAAGGATTGAAATTGAAATTCCAGCAAAGTCTAAGGTTGAAATTAAAATTCCAGCAAAGTATAAGGATTGAAATTGAAATTCCAGCAATGTCTAATGTTGAAATTGAAATTCCAACAAAGTCTAAGGACTGAAATTAAAAATTCCAGCAAAGTCTAGGGTTGAAATTAAAATTCCAGCAAAGTCTAAGGACTGATATTTAAAATTCCAGCAAAGTCTAGGGTTGAAATCAAAATTCCAGCAAAGTCTAAGGACTGAAATTACAATTCCAGCAAAATATAAGTACTTGAATTTAAAAATTCCAGCAATGTTAATGGGTTAAACCAATTTAGTGAGTGAACTAACTTAATTACTAGATCAAGACTCAATTGAATTCAAATCATAAATAAATAAATGAACCACCATAAACGGTAAAAAAGAAAAACTGAAATCAAATAAGGAAACAAATCTTGACACAAAAAAAAAATAAAAAAATAAACCCAATCAGCCATTCTTCAATCCGAATAAAGAAGACTTCAATTGGCAATCACAAGTCCCAAAAATCCCAGGCGCACATGCTCCACCCCCCCTCCCCCCCGAAATCGTGAATATAATAAAACCCAAAGAAAAGAACTTGTCAGATTCATTTCTCTCCAAACGGACAGTAGACAAAATTCTTCAAAACCCAAGACAACCCACTCGGATTATTCAATCTCTTCCCCATGCCCGAATTCATTTGTCTTTCACACGGATTTACCTTTGCTTAAAATTTTCACTCAAAGCAAATCAGTTTTATCCCACCAAAAATCGAACTTTCTTCAGCCTTATTCCCAAGATCAAAGTCCAGATTTCCTTTTTCTTCAGCCAACAAAAAAAGAGAAAACAGTGGTGGTAGTGGGTGGAAAACATAGTTGTTATGGTGGGGGTTGCACAGCGTTGGTCGACAGGTGGTGGAATGGTGGTTCGAAGGGGAGTATTAGCAGTGACTTTTTGGTGATTTTAGGCTACAATTGCTGCTCTTATTGGATGATTTTGGTGCTGTTGCGATGACTGATATTTTGGACAATTTGTGACTGCTTGAGGTGGTTCGATCGGCTGATGATTGGGATTGATGATGACAAACAGAAGTGCTATTGCGATGGCTGAAAATGAATGTTGTTTTGCTGTCATTTGTCTTTGCAGGTGAGGGGTTATGATAGTGTTGGCTGTTGGTGGACACTCTATGTTCGATTTGGGATGTTGATGGCTTGCTGTTGGTGGTTTCAAGGGCGGTGGAGATGGTTGAAGGATGGGGAGGGAGAGACGATGAGATTGATCTGTTTCTGTATGTGCGTGCAGGTTGAAATTGCAGATTGAATGGGGCTAGTAGTTGAAGACGGTGGTGATTGGAGCTTGGTTATGGTGATTTAGGTGGAGATGGGCTTTGATTGAGTGGTCAGGAGGCTGAACGATTGAAGATGATGAAGAACTGATCTCCCAGAAACAAACACAAAAAAAAAAGAAAGACAGAATAGAAATCCAAGAACAAGAACAAAAGAAATTTTTTTAAACAAAAAACCAATTATAATTTCAAAACACATAATCAGACTCTCATATATATATAAAATGGACGAAAATGCATCAAAACAAATAGAAGAACTCACCTTTTTATGAGGATAGATCGATGATGAGGGGAGAATGATGAACAGTAGAATCTGAGGTTGGAGGCGATGAACAGTTGATGAAAAATAAGGAACGACGCTAGTGTGTGTTTGGTGGTGTGGAGTGTGTGTGTTTTAATCTAAAAAAACACAAAAGAAGAATTGTTTTAGGGTTTCCCTTTTTTTTTTTTATTGAAGGGGGGTATTTATAGCCCACTTGTCTTGTTGGCCAAGAATACTGTAAAATAACAGAAATGCCACCGGTATTAAAAATGCTAATTTTATTAAAAAATATTTTTTAACCTCAAAATTAAAATTAATACAAAGAATCTGACAGAAATCTCTAAATTTTCAAAAAGAATTCATATTAGATTTAAAAAATAAAAACTAGAGTTCAAAACTGATAAAAACGCGCTCGGGGTGTAAAATGACGGTTTTGCCCCTGAACAATGAAAATTTGTAGAAAAATAGCTATTGACCCCAAAAAATCATCAAAAATTACAAATAAGGTTAAAACACTAGAAAAGGCATTTACGACTCAAAATTTGACAAAAAATGAACTTAGATTGTAAAATGACGATTTTGCTCTTGGGCAATGAAAATTCACAAAAAAAAATAGTTATTGTTCTCAGAAAATTATCAAAAATTACAAATAAGTTTAAAACACTGGAAAATGCATTTTTGACTCAAAATTGGTGAAAATTGAATTTAAATTGTAAAATGACGATTTTGCCCTTAATTGGTACAAAAAATAAAAAATACCAATTAAATCCAGAAAAATCATAAGAAATTAACAAATTTACATAAAAGTAAAAATATGAATTTAAAACCCCCAAAAGTTGATAGAAAAATATTTACAGATAAAATTACTATTTTGCCCCCCAAATTATGGAAAAATTAAAGATTTGTCTCAAAAGTGTAAACATACCCCCTAGTGTTTGAAAATAAATGGTGTGTCAAAATTTGGTATCTACAGTGGGCTCAATCGTCAGCATTGGGTACCGTCTTTATTTCCAGTTCTCGGTAGGCTCAATCTTTGCATTGGGTACTGTCTTTATTTCTAGTTCTCGGTAGGCTCAATCGTCAGCATTGGGTACCGTCTTTATTTTCAGTTCTCGGTAGGCTCAATCTTTGCATTGGGTACCGATTTTCATTTTCAGTTTGCGATAGGTTCAATCGTCAGTATTTGGTACCGTCTTTATTTCCAGTTCTCGGTAGGCTCAATCTTTGCATTGGGTATCGATTTTCATTTTCAGTATGCGGTAGGCTCAATCGTCAACATTGGGTACCGTCTTTATTTTCAATTCTCGGTAAGCTCAATCTTTGCATTGGGTACCGATTTTTATTTTCAGTTTGCGGTAGGCTCAATCGTCAACATTGGGTACCGTCTTTATTTCCAGTTCTCGGTAGGCTCAATCTTTGCATTGGGTATCGATTTTCATTTTCACTTTGCAGTAGGCTCAATCGTCAGCATTGGGTACCGTCTTTATTTTCAATTCTCAGTAGGCTCAATCTTTGCATTGGGTACCGACTTTCATTTTCAGTTTGCAGTAGGCTCAATCTTTGCATTGGGTACCGATTTTCATTTTTAGTTGCGGTAGGTTCAGTCATCAACATTGGGTGTCATTTTGATTTTCAATTTTCATTAATTATGTTTTGCAACATTGGATATCATATTGCTCCGATTGCATATTCAGTCATCCTATTTCAACATTCTGTTTCTTCTTGTGTCATAATACATTAGCCATGGTATTAGTCCATTCCTTTTTTATGTTTTCTCAAAAAAAACAAAAAAAAAAAAAAAAGAAAAGAAGAAAAATTTTGATTTTGAATTGAATTGCATTTTAGGCTCGGCACTTGTTTTTCCTGTCTCTTAAAATCTTTATTGTGTTTATTTTGTCCAACAACATGGAATTGCATTTTTATTTACATTTTTTAAGTCTGGCAGCCCAAACCTTGCATTTATGATTCCTGGCAGCCCAGGATCATTTATTTACTTTTTCAAGTTTGGCAGTCCAAACTTTGCATTCATCAACCTTGGTAGCCCAAGGTCATGCATCCGTTCAGCAGCTTGAACAGCATATGTTTATTTACATTTTCAAGTCTGGCAGCCCAAACATTGCATTTAACTTATCGGTATTTATTTTGTTTAGCGACCAGAACTCATTTTGTTGTCTGTTAGTTTAAGCACTTTGTTTTGTCTTATAGTCTCTTACCAATCTATGTTATCTTTGCTTAACAATTTGAATGTTGCATTTTTTTTCTTTTGATCACAAGTTTGAACTCTCATTTTACCATTTGCAATTGTGTTTCGCATCCACCGTTCACTTGCATCTGAACTACGTTTGACCTGATTCCCATCACTGGGATACGTAGGCAGCTCCTAGAGAGTTCGGTCGCATGTTTATATATGTGTTCTCTAGTCATTAGTTACATCTCATCACATTTATGCACTATGCACGATTAGATGTCTAGTTTACATTCTTATTTGTTTCTACATTTTAGGTGAGTCAAAATTTGGTGTTGTCTACGTCTTTGTTTGAAATCTCTACGAGATTCCCGACAAAGAGGGGAAAACTGTAGATACCAAATTTTGACACACTATTTATTTTCAAACACTGGGGGGCATGTTTGCACTTTTTGGGACAAATTTAATTTTTCAATAATCTAGGGGGCAAAATAGTAATTTTATTTGTAAATATTTTTCTATCAGCTTTTGGGGGTTTAAATTCATATTTTTACTTTGGTGTGAATTTTTTAATTTCTTATGATTTTTCTGGATTTAACTGGTATTCTTTATATTTTTATCAACACAAGGGCAAAATGGTAATTTCGCCTCGCGAATACCATTTTAGTTCATTTTTAGATCCAAATTCATTTTTCTAATTCTTTAAGCATGTTTTTTAATTTCCTTGATTTTTCAGAGATGTTTGCTATTTTTTCTGTGAATTTTTATTGCCCAAGGGCAAAATCGTTATTTTTACAAATTAAATTCATTTTTCACAAATTTTGAGTCGAAAATGCATTTTCTAGTATTTTAAGCTTATTTGTAAATTTTGATAATTTTTTGAGGACAATAACTATTTTTCTGTGAATTTTCACTATTCAAGAGCGAAATCATTATTTTACAGTTTAAATTAATTTTTTGTCAAATTTTGAGTCAAAAATGCATTTTCTAGCGTTTTAAGCTTATTTTTAATTTTTGGTAATTTTTCGAGGCGAATATCTATTTTTTGTGTATTTTCGTTTTCCGGGGGCAAAATCGTCATTTTACACCCCGAGCGCGTTTTTATTAGTTTTGAGCTCTAGTTTTTTTTTATCTTGAAATCTACTGTGAATTATTTTTAAAAAAGTCAGAAATTGTTGTCAGATTCTTTTTAATTTTAGGGTTAAAAAATATTTTTTAATAAAATTAGCATTTTTTAATACCGGTGGCATTTCTGTTATTTTACAGCATTCTTGGCCAACAAGACAAGTAGCCTATAAATACTCTCTCTAATCAGCAGAAAAAAGGAGAAAAAAAGAAAACCCTACAAACACTTTACTTTTTGTGATTAAAGATCAAAACACATAGTAAATCACAAAAAAAAAACACACACACACCCAAAACAAAAAGAAAAGAGAATACGTTGCTTGGTGGCTACATTTACTATTCATCTTCATCTCAAGAGCATCATTGTTCATCATCAAATTTTTTCCAGCTGCTGTCCAGTCAGTGAAGTAGTAGGATTAGAACGGTAATTGTCTCATTTTTTTTCTTTTCTTTTTAATTAGTTCTTTTACTTTTTCTTTTAATCTGATTAATGAAAGTTTGATCTTTCTTTTGATTGTTTGATTGTGGGTTTATTGAGTTTTCTGGGTTTTGTTCTTGCATTGTGGTTTTGCTTATTCTTGAATTCTTTTACTCTTTACCGTTTTCTCAATTCTTCTCCTCCAATCTCTCATTTCCACCGGAATCTTCCAACCAACCACCATCACCACAGCTAGACTACTGCCCAACCACCATAGCCAGGACCACGCACCACTACCTGCAGAAACAATTCACAAACCACTAAATCTATCACCTGTAAAACAAAACACTCAAACAACCACAATCAGATTCCACTATCATCAATCCAGTCCATGACCACCACCAACAGAACAATCATCTGCTCCCTCCGTCGATCATCACCTCACCATCCCAAGCTATTTCTATTCGTCACAAAAGTCGTCACAAAAGTCATCACAACCCCAATCTGCAAAAATGTAATCAACAAAGCCATCGATTAAACAAAAATTACAAAAAAAAACCAGCAGCAACATAGCTGCGACTACCCATTTCGCCATCCCACAAACTGCAAAAAAAAGGTCAAATAGAAACCCTCACTCAACCAGTTCAATCGCCTGCCCTCATCAATTTCATCTGCCTCCATCAATTCACCACACAAATGCACCACTCCCACCACCAATTTCCCTTTGGCATCACCAACAACCCCAACCAAGCAGTCACACAGACCACCCGAACAATAACCAGAACACAGGCACTAAGCCTCACCAATTCACGAAGATTTCAGCAATTCCACCTGCAACATCATCTCCATCGCCTCCATTGCCGAAATACTACCTGCACAAACACAACAACCAAATGGAACATCCCAAGTTCACCGTTCACGGCAATCCCACCTAAATTGGTCATTTCCATCCTCAAATTAGCCCCTGCCTCACCAGAACCTACAAACAAAACAGTAAGAAAATCACAAATTCCCCAAAATCACCAAAGAAACAAAAACAACTGCAACAAAACACTACAAACAAAGCATTTTGTCCATCGCCAGTGGCCACTATTCACCACCCAATTACACAAATCACTACTACTTCCCTAACAACAACAATGGACAGGTTTCACCATCACTAAAACTCTACCCACTATCATCGATAAACCCAACAGCTCCACCAGCCTCCAGTCTCTGCCTGATTCCCACCAAAAATAATCCCTCACATCCAGTTCCTCCACTATCAAAGCTTCACCCAATCTTGCCACCACCCCCAATTAGACCTGCCCTACCACTTCAACCCTTCAAGCAATTGCCACACACTGCCATACCTGCCGCCCATCGCAACTCTGTCTTCCCCTTCACCCCACTTCCATCTTCCTTATTCCTGAACCCCCCTTGTACGTCACTGAGAGTGAAATAGAGGGAAACAGAGGGAAAGGGAAAACAGAAAAGAATTGGATTTGGAGAGAGACTAACCAGAGAAAGAGGGAGAGAAGCTGGAATAGTGAGAGAGGAGAAGAAAAGAAGAGGGGGATGCGAGAGAAATAGAGTGGCGAGACAAAGATAGGTGAGATTAAGAGAAAAAAGAAAGCAGGGAAATCGGGTAGAAATAGAAAAAAGAGATAGAGAGTACCAGAGAGAAAAGAATTGAAGAAGAGTGAGGGAGAGGGAACAACAAGTAGTCTGAAGAAGATAGAAGAGAATAGAAAAGCTAGGAAGAAGAAAGAAACACGATCGAGAGGAGAGAGCATCTGGAGAAAAAAAAATTGAAATTGAAGAAGAGAGAGGATCGGGGAGGGGAGAGAAAATTTGGGGTGCGTATTATCTTTTAGTATTTTAGTTTTAACTTTTAGTTAATGTGATTGTTTTCTTTAAATTCTGTTTTAATTTAGTCATTTGATTTAATTCAATTCACAAGATTAGTTGATAAATCTAATTTTAATCTTGTTTAACATTTTCACTCTGTTGGTTATCTTTTAATTAGAGTGATATTTGAATTTTAATCCTCGTGTTCTTGAGTATTTTAATGTGCCCTCAAAAGATTTTGTTTTATATAATTAAGTCCTTAATAATTATCTATTACTCCCTCAGATTTTACTTTTATTTTAATTAAACCCCCTAATAAATTGCAGATTGCCCCCCTTTAGGTTTAATTTCTCTCAATCAAGTCTTTATTATTGCAATTAAGCCCCATTAGTTGCTAGAATTTATGTTTTTGTGCCACACTTGTTAAAATTTATGATTTTGTCCACCCGATTTACTTTAATTTTGCATTGCAACCCCATTAGATTTATTTGTTTTTATGTTACCCCTCAAGTCTTATAGAATTTTATTTTTAGTCCCCTTAGTTGTTAGAATTTACTATTTACCCTCCCAATTTGCGCTAATTTATATTTTTACCTCTAGATTTGTGTAGATTTTTTAATTGTTATCCCAATTAGTTTAAATTTATTATTTGGCCCCAATTTACTCTACTTTTCATTTTTCCCTCTCTAATTTGCTATAATTTGCATTCTTCTAAACATGTTAGTATTTCGTATTTTACTCTTTATTTTATTAAATAGTTGTCCCTTTAACTTGTGCGTTCATTTTAAGCTTTGGTAGCGGGTCTTCTAAAGAGGTATTTCGACTTCTTGTTATTTTCCTCTTTATGTGATCCAATATGCTCCAATGTGATTTTATGCATTATTTTAATTTTTTTATTTCTTATTTTATATACTTGCTACGTATTTACGTAGTTAATTTGTTTAATTTTGAATTTTTATTATTTTGGAAAATATAATATTTTGTATTTAGTTAGTCAATGTAATAGTTAGATTATTTTTCTCATATTTTAGCAAAAATTGTGTAATTAGATAGAAAGTGTAATAGATAGGGTATTTTTTAATTTCCCCCTTTAAATTGTAAATCAAGCCCCCCGGTGTAATAGTTAGGGTTTATTTGCTTTTGCGTGCTTACGTGCTTATTTCTTTTACCGCTTTCCTTAGGATTTTTGCATCTAGAATATCATGCTTATGTGTTATGTGCTCCTAATGTGATCTTATATGTTTTTATATGTTTAATTTGCTTTTAATTCATGCTTTACTATTTAATTCATGATTTATGTTATTCCGTCACCACACTAGTCCAACGCTAGTTGTGGCTTCATTCTTTTCCCGCTAGTCCAACGCTAGTGGGATTTTTTATAACGGGCTAGCCCAACGCTAGACTCCTTAGGACATTTTAGTGTTAGGTGCATTCGTGTGCATTTCAATCTATTTCACACACTTTTAGTTTTCTTTCACTATTGCATGATTTATATTACTTATTATTATTATTATTATTATTATTATTATTATTATTATTATTTTGACACATTTTTAAAATGCATGACATCTAGGTTGCATCTTCACTTAAAATTAGGACATTTGTGTGAATTCGACTAGAAATAGTCGCCTACTCACGTGGGAAGCGGTGGCGTACATGCCGTTCCCCCCTCGTGAGTAGAAAGATTCAGTCACGAGTTATTAGTCCCCCGTACCCGTCATGTTGCATACCCACCTTCTTTCTTCACTTACTATATATTATTATTTTCTTTTCTTTTTGCATTTCATTTTGCATAACACTCGTGACTCCCTCGAGGTCTCGACTCGGGTTTCGCAATTAATGCGATAATTCCGACCAAGCCTTCGACGGGAACATTCCGACCCTCCCGATACCCACATTTAGACTTAGGATTTGCATTCATTTAGACACATCCAAACGCGATAGAATCTAGGGTTAATGTAGGAAAATTTGATTAAACCAAGCAACTAGCCTCGGCTAGGTTGAAAGGGTGCCTTAGGCGAAAGCCTTTGCCTTCCCTTTCTTCAAATGTGACTCTCGG
Organism: Mitragyna speciosa; assembly: GCA_024721245.1. Classification (NCBI taxonomy): domain Eukaryota; kingdom Viridiplantae; phylum Streptophyta; class Magnoliopsida; order Gentianales; family Rubiaceae; genus Mitragyna; species Mitragyna speciosa. Next base: position 11,700,002 of record CM045557.1, read on the forward strand.
ACCTTTTTTCTCTTGTTTTTCGTAGACCTGAGTCGGAAAAGGGTTTTAAAATATTTTTCTAAAAATTTTATTTTTATTTTTTGTTAAATGATTTTTTGGGTGACTTGGTACACCCTAACTCAGTACCAAGTGGCGACTCCATTTTTAAAAATAAAACCCTTTTTCAAAAATTATTTGGCCAAACCTGTCGCATTTTTAGTCCCGGCCTTGTTTTCTTTTAAAATACCATTTTTCTTAAAATACACTTTTTCTACTAAAATTTTATTTTTCTCACACACGTAAGGTTTTTCCAAAAACTTTTATTTTCGAAAGGGTCATCGAGACCAGACTGTCTTTTCGGGACGCGACAGTCAACGACCCCACTAGTATCCTTTTACTTCACGATTTTTTTAGGACGCGACAATGACAAGATTCTAACTATTCTCATTATGAATTCTTATGAAAACATCAATTGTATTGATTCACTTAAGCATTCATTATTCTCATATGAATTACTTAAGCATTACTTGTTCATTTTCCGTTGTTAAGAGCATCTCTCAACGTCAAATAACAACTAAATGACATATTTAAGTTGGCCATTCAAAAACAAGTTTTAAAGCTTGAACAAGTAAACAAACAAATGCAAGCTTAGCAAGTGCAAGTGAATTAGATCATGTTTGTTGATTCATTAGCTTCATCTATGGTCTATATGAAGCTTCTAGTTCAACATGGATAAATGAACAACATGTTACAAAGGCTTTACAAATGACTTCTATTTATAGACAAATGTTACTCAAGTCATTTTCCAACTTGCATGAATCATTAATGCATGGAAATGATGACGATTTGCTTGGCGATTCCAAATGAGCACAAAAGTCTTCAATTATGCTATAAAAACAGCTGGAAGAATATGCAAGTTAAAGCCCTAGAAAAGTCCAGCCGACCTGTGATCCGCGGGTGGCGATCCGTGAGTGGCATCCCGTGGATCTAAACTCACGGATCACTCGTTGTGGTCCCCGCTTAATTTTCTGATTTTTGCTGAGCTAGATTCCATGTGTGTAGGCATTTCCCTCGTATTGCCATGCATTTTGATGATGCATTGGATTTTTCATTATTTTGGCAAAATTATTTCTTCAAGTTGTTCATCCAAACTTAACTATTTGAATCACCTTTTTTAACTTGATTCTCCTTGTAACACCTTAGAAATTCATGCCAAAACCATTTATTTTGTATTATGTTCATTAGAAAAAAAGAAGAAGAAAGGGCTGAAAATTAGTAGAAAAGAAATAAGGAATGATTTTCTATTTTACTAACATGTTGTACCCTTTCCTTTAAGAGTTGTACCTAGAATGTCTTGCAAGATTAATTATAGGATAAATGACAAAATCTCTTCTAATGACCATTAGCCAAGTGGAGATTACTTGCAAGAAAGTCAAGCTTTACTTTTGGTTTTGTCTAGCTTTGATTGGTCACCACTTTTTCTAATTTTTCTTCAATTCTTTTTCACTTAGCTTAGCTTATTTTTTTTCTCTTTCTCTTCACTTTGGCCGGTTCTTTTCTTCCTTCTTTTCTCTCCATTTGCTTTCATTTTCTTGGAGCTTTTACTTCCATTTGATCACTTTTTATCCATAGAAAGTGAAGTTAATCTTCCTCCTAAGCAACAATCTTGCCTTATTAAAGGTATTTCCCAAGAACTTTTCTTTTTATTTCCAGTAAAAGATCATAGTTTTCTAGCTTCTAAGCCATGTCTTTAATGTTAAGTATAATTTATTTTAGCCATGAAATATGAAGTTTTATTCCATGAATATGAGATTTATGGACTTGTATGACTTGTAGATTAGTGATTTAAACTTGAAATGGCATGAATTTAAGGTTGATTTAGTTGAAGAAACTTGGAGTAGTTTATGTGTTTTTGTGATGAATTTGGGTGAAATTGAAGTGAGTTTGATGTGAAATTGGTAGAACTACTTGAGATTGGGTTGTTTGGATGTTTTTCTTGCAGGTTAAAAATTTTGGGTTAGTCCGATTATAGGGGAAGTGCTGCCGAAATTTCGGTAAAACCTAAGAAATAAAGTGATTAGGCTATGATTTAAAGCTTTATAAGCTGTAATTTAGTGATTAGAACGTGCAGAAATTTTCGTAGATTAGCTATTAGTGAATTGAAACCTTTCCGATCGAAAACCCTAAAAGTTAGAAAAACCCTAACTTTCGAAAACCCTAAACCCTAGGGTAAAACCCTAAACTCCAAAACCCTAGAAATTAAACCCTAGAAAGACTTGAGGTATTTCTCAAATTTTCTTATCGAATTACTTAGATTTTTATCCGGTTTTTATACGACTATTTTCTTTTGAATTTCAGGCTCCGGAAGTGAAACCCGACCGTATTACGAAATATTTTCTTAAGCACTTAAGGTGAGTGTCTTTATGTGTGCATGATGCATGAAATATTTTGTCATACTTGAGAATGTTATATTATGAAAATTATGTTATACTTGTAATTGTTATTTGATGACATGTGCTACTTGAGGAAAGATGTGTACTTTATCGCATCTATTCCGCAATGTGTTACACGCTTTCATTATCCAATGTGTTACTTGTGCATGAGACTTCCGTGACTAACTTCACCGTTACTTCACGGATAGTCAACCCAGACAGGCTTGGGAGGATATAAGGTGCTGGGTGTTTTAGGGCGTGTTGTTCTTTCCCTTTTGAGTTGTGAATCCTCAAAGAGGCCAACTCCGGATTGAACTTTCTTGCGTGTTGGCCCTCCAAGGTCGAGATTACTCCCTGGATGTGGTAGCCTGTACGGAGGTTATAAGGTGAACGGTGGTTAGGGCGTGCGTGATAATACTGGCATGTCCTTTGATAAAGACCTGAGTTATTATCTCGGTCCTAACATCATGGTTACATGAACAGTACTTGCTTCTCCTGCGGTTGAGCTTGCTCCCGTAGTTGAGCCCTGTATCCGCCATTGACTACTTGTTAATTAAATTGTTCATAACCTGTCTATTTACCTTGTCAATTATCTTGTTCATATAAATAATGAATTCCTGGTATGATTGCATGACTTGGGCACTCACTGGGCTATTATAGCTCATCCCGTTCATTTGTTTTCTTTAACCAGGTTTCCAAAATACTAAAGCTAGAAAAGCTGCTTTTGGATATAGTAAATGTTTTGTTCATGTATTTTGATAGCCTAACTGTGTAGGCTTTTATTGTAAATACTATGTATATTTTGAGATGTAAACTTCTTGTGATACTTGTATTTTCGAATGAATTAAATGAATGTATTTCATTATGAATGTATTTTATTTGAGTTAAGTATGCTTGGATGTTCCGAGTGAGTGCTTGATTTGAGTCCTGGCGAGAGCTAGGCAGGCAGTCCGCTAAGCCCTTTGGTGCGCCTCTGGGTAAGGTGGGGCTGTCGCACTCCTTGACTCCAATTGATCCTACATAAGTTTAAGTATGATGAACCTGCAATTATACTCAAAAATTGTGCATTAATTTGCTCAAATAAAAATTTCGCTTCAAAATCCTAATTCCGGTAAAAACCCTAATTCTTATAAAGAGTTGGAAAATGAATCATTTGCAACTAAAATTATTATAATTATACTAAAATAACATCTAAAATATATAATAATAAATATAATAGTATTGGTAAATTTATTACTTATCATGTAGCAAGGTGATGCTAATACAGCTTATTTTCATGTGGTCATCAGAAATAGAAGAAACACGAATTTTATTGCTAGAATCAAGCCAGGTGTAGATGAGTGATTGAAAGATGTGGAGTCAATAAACCAATTTGTAGTGGACTATTTTTCAACTTTCTTTGGTCATAATGCAGATATTCACATGCTCTAGGGGGTCCCTTTCCATTTGCCAAAAATAAATAGGGAAATAGAAGACGAGTTGGAAGGATTGCCAAGTAAGGATGAGGTGAAAGATGTAGTGTTTTTTCTAAGTACAGATAGTGTAGTAGGCCTCAATGGTTTTTCTACTACATTTTATCAAGAGTGCCAGGATATCATTAAAAATGATTTAACAGATGCAATAAAGGATATCTTTATGGGTTCTACTCAATCGAAAGGCTTCACAGCTACACCCCTCATTCCCAAGCACAGAGGGGTAATACATTGGAAAGAGTTCAAACCAATCAGCCTATGTAATGTAAGTTCCAAAATTTTATAAAAAATTCTATCGGTTCGATTGAACAAGGTGCTTCCTATGATTATTTCTTTCTCACAAGCTGGTTTTGTTCCTGGAAGGCATATAGAAGATAATATTTTGTTAGCTCAGGAATTAGTGGGAAGATTGAACTTAAAGAGGAAGGAACCCAATTTAATCTTAAAACTTGACATGGAAAAAGCTTATGATAGACTAGACTGGACATTTATCATGGATATGATGCGTGAAATGGGTTTTGGTAGATGGTCCATTGATCTTGTTTATCTAATTTTGTCTAATAATTGGTTTTTAGTGATGATAAATGGTCAATAGGTGGGTTTCTTTAAGTCTTATAGAGGTGTCAGACAAGGGGATCCATTGTCACCTGGGCTTTTCATCATTGCTGCAAATTTATCAATAGAAGTATTCAACACTTATTCCAATCTAGGGTTAGGATGCACTATCAAGCCCTAGGATGCCAGGTTCCTTTACTGTCTTTTACTGATGACACCATAATATTTACCAGACTAACTAGATCTTGTTTGGAGGGCATCAAAGCATTCTTGGATGAGTATCAGCAGAGGTCTGGGCAGAAAGTTAATCTAAGCAAGAGCTCGGCATTCCTCCCATCTTATGGGCCTTGTCACAGACAATGGGTCAGTTCAACTTTGGGCTTTTAAGCTTGATAAATTGCCATTATTGTATCTTGGACTTCCTTTGAGAATTAGTAAGATAAGGAGGATTCAGTTTAATGTGTTCTTAGCAAAGTGAGAAATATGATTCATGGTTGGTCATCTAGATTTATTACTCATGGAGTTGTATTATACTCATAAGACATGTTTAGGAGTCTATTCCACTGTATTTGATGTAGGTTTGGTTTCTTCCTAAGACTGTGTTCATCAGGCTTGGTAGAATTTTGAATGGCTTTCTCTAGGAAGGTTCGAATGAAAAAAAAAATTCATTGGAGAGCTTGGGAAAAATTATGTTACCCAACAGAAGAGGGGAGGTTGGGGTTTAAAGATTTCCATGCGATGGGTAGGGCCTTCCTTAAGAAATTTTGGTGAAGACTTAGGGAGAATAAATCCCTATGGGCTCAATTCATGCATCAAAAGTGTATTGGGGACTGGCATTTGTATAATGCTCCTTATGGAAGTGGCTTAGTGATGTGGAAATGACTTGGTAAAATCAAAATAGTGGCAGAGGAACAATTACTTTGGAAGATAGGGCAAGGAAAAATTGACTTCTGGGAGGATAAATGGGGGCTCCATACCCACTTTCGCACAATAGGAGTTTATTGATAGAATCTAATCATCGGGTGTATGAGTTTTTCGTAGGAGATAAATGGAACATTGAGATGCTTCGAGATGTACTACCTCATCAAATTGCTGATATGATTGAAGATATTCCAATTGAGGTTGCGAATGAGGATGTGCTAGTGTGGAATGGATCGACTTCAGGGGTTTTCACTATGAAGTCAGCTTATGAACTGTTAAGGAATAGGAAGAACTTCTCTTTAAGTTGCAAGGTGGTCTGGAGTTATTTCCTACCAGGTAAATTGTAATTTTTAGGCTGGCGTATCTTGCATAATTTGTTGCCAGTGGATGTGAATTTGCAAATGGAGGGTATAGCTTTAGCTTCTAAATGTTGTTTCTGTAAGGATATAGTATTAGTGGAGCATGTGCTTTTATCTTGCCTTTTGACACGTCAATTCTGGAAACACTTTCATAATCTCTTTGGCATTACTATTATGGAGCATTCTAGTTTTGGTGTTGTTTTAATGCAATGGATATTTTCAACTCCAAAGGGAATGGAAGAACATGTAAGATGGGGTTTTCTAGTCATAGTTACTTGGTTTACTTGGTTGGCACGTATAGGTAGAAGGAACCAAGGGAAGGTGGTTTTAAGCTCAATACAGATGCTTCAATAAGAGATGAGGAGGTAGTAAGGGAATGAATAGTTAGGGATAATATGGGTGGAGTAAGATTTGCTTTCCATGCGAATTTTGGGGAATGTTAGTGTATGCCCTAAAACCAAGATGGTTTAAGGTGTTTTATATGTTATATTTATCCATGTGGTATTTTTCTTTATCGTCTATACTTGTATTTCCATGTTACTTGTTTGATTGATAAAGTCCTTAGAATATTGATTGTGTATTAGAGATTGTAAGGGTTACAATTATGAGACTTTAATACATAAAGTCATATTCTTAAATATCCTTAGTCACAGTATTAATAAGATTGGACATCATTAACGTGGATAGACTAGCACATACTTTGCCTCTACTTATGGTAAGTAGTAGTTGATCTCATTGACTATGGTGTCTGTGACACTTAAGTTGGTATGTGGATGCTTGTTTGAGAACAAGTTCATTGGATTGATCCGCTAAGAGTTTCAACTATAGTGCCAATGGTTAAACTCTTAATGGCAATAGTGTAAGTGATCCTTTGACTTGAGATTACCATAGTATCTTGAGTGTGGATTGCTATACTTTGACTCTATTCCTCGGTGCTCGTAAAAGGGTAGCCCATAGGTTGTTAGTGTATGCCCTAAAACCAAGTTAGTTTTTGAGATTTTTATTACGCTTATTTCGTGTTATACTTATATATGTGGCATTTTCTTTGTCATTTAATACTTGTTATCAATATTACTTGTTTATTTGATAAAGTCCATAGAATATTAACTGTGTATAAGAGATTGTAAGAGTTACAATGATGAGACTCTTATTACACATAAAGTTATATTCTTAAATATCCCTAGTCATAGTATTAATGAGATTGGACATCATTAATATGGGAAGACTAGCACATACTTTGCCTCTACTTATGGTAAGTAGTAGTTGATCTCGTCAACTATGGTGTGTGACACCTAAGCTGGTATGTGGATGCTTGTTAGAGAACAAGTTCATTGGATTGATCCGCCAAGAGTTACTATTCATAGTGCTAATGAATTATACTCTTAATGGCAATGGTGTAAGTGATCCTTAGACTTGAGATTACCATGGTATCTTGAGTGTGGATTGCTATGCTTTGACTCTATTGCTCGGTGCTCGTAAAAGAGTAGCCCATACGGTAGAGATTGGGTATAGTATGAAGCATGGAAGGATAGTGAGTAATCGATATAGGATTCACCACTCCTTATTATAGGAGAGTATATCCCGGATTGGCCACTTGTTGAAATATGACTTAAAGAATCTTTTGCGCAAAAGTGAAAGTATGACTTGAAAGAGTTTCAAGGTTATACTTTTATGGAAAGTTATATTTCGGGAACAAGAAATCATTAATTAGTCATTTAAAGAGTGCGCACTACACTCTTAGACTAATTGGGATATAGTGTGGTGAAAGGATATTAATTACACGGTAACATTGTCATTGATAGGTGTAGTCTACCATATGACTTTCCTATTCACTTGGGTGGTCATGATGCATTGCTAGACGCCACTCATGATCTATAAGTGCAAATTAATTAATTAGTGAATTAATGATAAATTAAAGTGTTAATTTATCTAGCTCTTAATTAATTAATTAATGAGTTATAATTTGTACTTATTGCCAACGTGAATGGAACCTAATGGGTCACACACAATAAGAACATGGTCTTTGGGTTAAATTGTTATTAAGATAAGTATAAGATACTTATGGGGTTAATTTATGTGATAAATTAACTTAAAGGACTTAATTATAAATATTCTAAGTCTTGATGGAAATTAGTTTCCTAAAAGGAATTAAGAAGCTATTTGGTTTTCCTTTTGGAATTGGTTTCCTAAAGGAATAGGATTAGCTTAAGGTAAGCTTCCTAAACCTTCTTGGTTTCCAATTGCTCTTGTTTCCTTAAAGACTAGGATACTACATCTATAAATAAGTCCATGCCTTGACTCTTGGAAGATTGATGAAACACAACACAAAATCTAGAGAGAGAAAAATTGAGAGCATGAGAGGCGTTTTCTCTTCCCTAGAAAAATGCCACCTCTCTTCTTCCTAATAGTTAGGGTTTCTTTCTTCTTCTTGTGTTCTTCATGAATCATTCAAGGGAGCTAGCACTCAAAAGGCAAGGCAAGCAAGCCCAAAGGTTCCTAAAGATCATGTTCGTGTGGATACCGTTGGAGGCTCTACACTTGGAGGGCTTTTCATGGTAGATCAACACCTTCATCGAATAGGATCTTGCCCTTTGAAGCATAGAAACCTTCTATGCTTGAGGTATTTGTGCTAAACACCCTTTAATCAGTATAGATTACATCAAAGAGATCCATGGCTAAGGTAATAAATTTTTAAATTTTCTGCTACGTTACTCCCCTTATTACCTTACATAGGTTAGAGATTAGGTATAGTTTGAAGCATGGAAAGATAGTGAGTAATCAATATAGGATTCACCACTCCTTAATAAGAGAGTATATCCCTTTATAGCCACTTGTTTGAAATATTAACTCATAAATCTTCTGCAGAAGTGATAGTATAACTTGGAAGTAGTTTCAAGGTTATACATCATGGAGAGTTATATTTCTGGAACAAGAAAATATAAATTAGTCATTTAATAGTATGCACTATACTTTTAGACTAATTGGGATATAGTGTGGTGAAAGGATATTAATTACACGGTAACATTGTCAGTGAAGGGTATGGTCTGCCATATGACTTTCCTATTCACTTGGGTGGTTATGATGCATTGCTAGACGCCACTCATGATCTATAAGTATGAATTGATTAATTAGTGAATTAATGATAAATTAAAAGTGTTTAATTTATCTAGCTTCAATTAATGAGCTTATAATTTATACTTATTGCCAATGTGAATGGAACCTAATGGGTCACACACATAAAGAACAAAATCTTTGGGTTAAAATGTAATTAAGATAAGTATGAGATACTTATGGGGTTAATTTATGAGATAAATTAACTTAAAGGACTTATTTATAAATATTCTAAGTCTTGTAGGAAGTTAGTTTCCTAAAAGAAATAAAGTAACTAATTGGTTTCCTTATGGAATAGATTTCCTAAAGGAGAAGGATTAGCTTAAAGTAAGCTATCCTAAACCTTTTTGGTTTCCAATTAGCTTTATTCCTAAAAGACTAGAATACTTCTTCTATAAATAGGTTCATGCTTTGACTCTTGAATTATTATTGCAACACAAAAGAAAACTAGTGAGAGAAAATTGAAGAAAGAAAAAGGCACGCCTCTTTCTCTCTCTAGGCGTCTCTCTCTCTCTCTCCTAATTGTTAGGTTTTTCTTCTTCTTGTGTTCTTAAATAATTCAAGGGAGCTAGCACTCAAAAGTCAAAGCAAGCAAGCCTACAAGGTTCCCAAAGAAGTTGTTCGTGTGGATATCGTTAGAGGCTCTACGCTTGGAGGGCTTTTTCGTGGTAGATCTAACATCTTCTTCGAAGGATCTTTGCCTAGTAAGCATTAGAAATCTTCTGTGCTTAAGGTAATCTTCATGCAAACCCCCTTGTTAATCATATAGATATGTCAAAGAGATCCATAGTTAAGGTAATAAAATTTTATTTTTCCACTGCGTTATCTATGCTATTACCTTACAAAATCTGTATTGGACACTGAAGCTCTAGTTTTATGCTATGGTCTCCATCTTTGTGTTGAGCATGCAATGTTTGGGATTCAAGCCAAGGTTGACTCTCAGCTTCTTTATCACTTGATTGTTTGTTATAATCCTTCTAAATGGCCTTTATGCTTACTTATTCAGAAAATGAAGCATTATTTGTCTAAACTTGCTGGGTCAATTCATCATATCTTCAGGGAAGCAAATGCAGTAGCAGACTCTATTGCAGGATAATTTCCAAGGCAACTGTGTTTTTGAGTCTTCTCAGGAGCTTCCATCTAAAGTAAACTCTCTAATTAGTTTAGATAGGATTAATTTTCGTTATGTATGAAATGTAACTACAAAAGAGTAGTACTCTTTCTTTTATTTTAATTGTTCTTATGTTTCATTATCTTTTAGGTCAAGCCTAGCCCTTTCTTTCTTTGTAACTAAATTATTTTTAAGTGAATAAAATTTGGGCTGGCATCCTCCCCTGTGTACGTCTTTTTTTTTTGTGCAAAAAAAGGGTTGGAGAAGGCAAGCCAAGTATGCTAGTGCAAATATTAAAAAAGGAGCAATGTACTTTTCGAAGATTTATGGTGATATATGTAATATGAATGTTTCTGGTATTGTATAGGATTGATGTAAATTATCTTTATTTATGAACTTGTAGTTTGTGAGATTATGTTAGAAGAGCTTAATTTTGTTATATAGTATATTTTAGTAATGAAACTTTGTTTGTCATGTTGTGATATTGGGAGGATCTGTGTATATTATTGAAAAATTGTTATTACCTCAAAGGACTTTATTATTCATTATTGTATTTAGACTGTCAAGTATTTTTGGTATTGTGGAGTTCATTCTCTATGATAGGGTGAAATTATTATGACCCTGGGTCCATAGTGTCACACCCATGAGGTGTTATATCTGAAGAGATTCATAGCACTATCAAATTTATGAGTAACATATACAATCTCTTCATAATTACTTTATTTGAGGGAAACAATGGTGCTCACTGAAAGATATCTTGCCACAGCGTACTTTCTTTTTTTAAGGTAATAAAGAGGATAACGTAACAAAAATTTTACAAATTTATTATCTTAACCAAGGATCACTTTGATATAATCTGTATGATTAAAGAGAGTTTAGCATAAACACCTCAAGCATAGAATGTGATAGCCCCACCTTCCCTTAAGGCAAACCAGAGGGTTTAGCAGACTGCCTGCCTAGCTCTCGCCAGGACTCAAGTCACTAAAGTAATAAACAAGTAAACTAAACTTCAAAGTATAAGTAAACTCGCAATATTTTCAAACTAGTTGCCATACAAATATATAGAATCCCAAACTATTACAACTTCAACTTAGATAAGATAAAATCCTAGTACAACATCAAAATATACATCAAGATAAATGGCTTAGATGACTAGTACTCACACTCGTACTAACGTTCACGTCAATCGGAGCCTGCTAGGATAAAGTAGGATACAGATAAACTGTGGGAGTCACTCGACCACGGGAAGGACAATTCAATATCATTTCAAGTATAAGGATAAGTATCTTCTCAACCATTGGCGAACAATGTTAACTTTCGCGAAAGGGAGAAATATGCAATTAAGATTCAAGTCAAGTGATTCAAATCAAGTAAGATTCACATCATTGTTTTTGGATCAAAGTGGCAATAGCACTTGGACGTTTCATTTTGTCCTTGCCAATGATCAAGGTAATTCTCCATCCCACGAATTCACCTTTCCTCCTCAAGACCACCACTCCATGTGAGATCGTACTCAATGATGGAGGGCTAAAGATAGGGTAGCTCAACCCTAGGAAATGCCTTGTCAAGGACTTACATTCGTAAGGAGAGAGTTTGAAGTCCCTTAACCCCAACACCTTATAACCTCCAACCACTTATATGGTCCAATATCAATGAGTCAAGTATAATTCAAGATCAATGATTCAAATATAGTTCATATTCAAAAGCTAGGGTCGAATACGATAAAGTACATATTCGCCCTTGTAATGACATTCTCATTCTTTCAAGTAAGGCAAATAGCACATGGAATCTAATAGGAAAAGCCAATAAACACTCGTAGGCACAAGTAAAGGAACACTCACCTCAAGAGATTTTGACGAAAATTCGGGATAAGGAGAAGTATTTGACTAGAACCCTGGAAGTTCAAAAGAACTAGGTTTAGTTACTATTCTAAGGTTAAATTCATAAATTTGTGGAAATTTAACTAAGGTTTCCAAAACGTTAGTAAAAGGAATCACTACTAGAAGGTTATATGTTAACTTAGTGTATACGTCGAAAGTTTACGTTCAATTATGGCTAAAATGAGTTTAGCACTTTTCCTAGGGAAATTAGATTCTAAAACCTCAAATTAAGTCACGCCAAGTCTTAATAATATAAGTAAAGTTTGAAACTAAACCTTATATAAACATAGGTTTAGTTTAAAAGTATTAAAGTGAACATTTTAAGGTTTCGGATCAAAAACTAGTTTCTAAAAGAAAGGAAACTTAATTAGGTATACAAGTTGGAAAATCACTATTAGGGTTTACTATTAGAGTATAGGGTTTACAACTACTATTAGGGTTTAGGGTTTTGAAACACTATTAGGGTTTAGGGTTTATTTTAGGACTTAATGGACATTTACAAACTATCCAAATTTAATCAAGTAAAACAATTAAATTGAGGGACTAACTTGCAATAAACAGTAACCTATACTAATATTCAAGTTCTTGGAAGATCAAATGACATAAAAATGATGCAAAATATCAAGGACAATGGCAGCAAGAAGTTCGGCCAGCATGCTTGTAAAACAGCACCAGAATTTCAGCTTTATAGCTCAAGTTTAATTGCTAATTTGCTAGTCAAAACATCCACTAAATCCACCAAACTCTCTAGGTCAATTAAGGCATCAATTAAGGCCTTAAAGCAGCTAAAATATGCAGGAAATAACTAGTGCAAGATGGATTAAAAACAGCCACAAAATCAGATGCCAAAACTGAAACTAAAAGCTGGAAATTTTCTCCAAGTCTGCCCGGTTTTGTTTTGGCATGAAAACAGAAATTTAAGTGCTCATTTTTGAAAGTTAGTTTGAGAGATATGTACCACAAGATGCTAGGTAGTTGTAGGTGCAATTGATGGTGCAAAAACCCCTCCAAAGGCTGCTGAAACTGAGCTGGAATATGAAGAAGCAAAGCTGGAATTTTTTGGTTAAGTTTTTGGATGCAAGAAGTCTTGAAGTTTTGAGAGTTGTTTGAAGGGTGTAAATGAGATATACTTCATCAGCCAAAAAGGCTTAAGAGGGCCGAAATTTTGAGGGCAAAAATGGAAAAAAATTGCTGCCAAAATTGAAAGAAAATGGAAAAGATTTTTACTTGGCTTGAAATCATCCAACAAGTGTGGTTCGGGTGGCAATCAACCCTTGATTCATGGAGTAATATTAGGGTTATGTGTCCTTCATCACATGGTTTGTTTAGGTGTGTTTAAGAGTGGTTTAAAGTCTGCTAATGAAGTTGTTAATTGAAATACACGGTTAAACGTCGAACGGGCAGTTTTTTACGCAAAAGTGTTTTTAGCGTAAAACCTATTATTATTATTTTATTTTTCCAAGTTACTACTTGAAATTGTGAAAGTTGAGAATGTCAAATATTTGAAAATCATGAAAGTGGTTTAAAACTCCATTTACACAAAACACACACTAACACACATTCACGGTGTTTTCTCTCTCTTTTTTTTTTCCAAAATGGAAAACCTTTCTCAACTAGCATTAATTCAAAATAATCTACATGAAATGAAATGTAATATAAAATTTGAATAGTAAAGCCCTAAGGCACTATTCCCGAGTTAGGGTTTTCACATAGAAGGCTTTTATGCTTTAGAGAACAAGATCCTATTTGATGAAGGTGTTGCTCTATCATGAAAAGCTCGCTAGTTGTTGAGCCTCTAATAGTATCCACATGAACACAACCTTTAGGAACTTTTAGGGCTTGCTTGCTTTGCCTTTTGACTGCTAGCTCTCTTGAATTATCATGAAGAACACAAGAAAAGAGAGACCTAACTATTAGGGAGAAGAGAGAAGACAGAGACGCCACAAAGGGGGAGAGGGTGACACTCCTTGAACATTTTCTCTTTCTAGTTTTTATCTTGTATTTCATCAATCTTTCAAAAATCAAGGACATGGACATATTTATAGGAGTAATATTCTAGTCTTTTAGGAAACAAGAGCAATTGGAAACTAAATAGGTGTAGGAAGCTTACTTTAAGCAAATCCTATTCCTTAAGGAAACCAAAGATCTCTTTCCTAATTATTTGGAAACTTTTCCAATCAAGACTTAGATATTTAAAAATAAGTCCTTTAAGTTAATTTATCTCATAAATTAACCAACCCAAAGACCATGTTCTTATTGTGTGTGACCCATTGGCTCCATTTACATTGGTAATAAGTACAAATTATAACTCATTAATTAATTAATTAAGAGCTAGATAAATTAAATACTTTAATTTGTCATTAATTCAATAATTAATTAATTTGTACTGATAGATCATGAGTGGCGTCTAGCAATGCATCATGACCATGTAAGTAAATAGGAAAGTCACATTGTGGATTACACCTATCAATGATAATATTACTGTGTAATTAATATTCGTTTACTACACTATATTTCAATTAGTTTAAAAATGTAGTGCTCACTCTTTAAAATGACTGATTAATGATTTCTTGTTCCTGAAATATAACTTTCTATAAAAGTATAACCTTGAAACACTTTCAAGTCATACTTTTGATTTTGCGCAAAAGATTCTTTAAGTTATTTTTTTACAAGTGGCCAACACGGAATATACACTCCTATAATGAGTGGTGAATCCTATATTAATTACTTACTATCATACCATAGTTCATACGATACCCAATCTCTACTGTATGGGCTACTCTTTTACGAGCACCGAGCAAATGAGTCAAAGCATGGCAATCCATACTCAAGATACTATGGTAATCTCAAGTCTAAGGATCACTTATACCATTGCTATTAAGGGAGTACAATTCATTGGAACTATGAATGGTAACTCTTGGAGGATCAATCCAATGAAATTGTTCTCTAACAAACATCCACATACCAGCTTAGGTGTCACACATAATAGTTGATGAGATCAATTACTACTTACCATATATAAAGGCAAAATATGTGCTAGTCTTTCCGTATTAATGACATCCAATCTCATTAATAATATGAATAATGATATTTAAGAATATAACTTAAGTGTATTAAGAGTCTCATCATTGTAGTTCTTACAATCTTTCGTACACGGTTAATATTCTGTAGACTTCATCAAATAAACAAGAATATAAGTAACAAATATTAAATGATAAAGAAAATGCCACATATATTAGTATAACATGAAATAAGTGTAATATATGAATCTCAAACACCGACTTGTTTTTAGGGCATACACGAACACTTTTTGCAGAATTTAAACTGATTCCCCAAGCTTCCATTTAATAGGAGAATAAGATTACTTGGACTGCTTCGTCGTCTGGAGATATTGAAGTTAAATCTGCACGGAAAAGCATTAAATCCAAAATCTCAAAGTTCCTTGGTAACAAAAATCTTCTTTAAAGGAAACATCCCAAACAAATTATTTTATTGCGTCTTTTGCAATTGAAAATGGTATCAATACAAGAGACAAGCTATTCAAGTTTGACATCAGTGGATATGATATTTGCTTGTCAACCACCAAGATGAATCAATCAGGTACCCACTTTTCAATTGTGTTTTCAGTAAGGAGGTTTGGAATCGATGTTAAGCCATTTGGGCGTGAAATACGACTCTACACTCCATTGGTATCAGACAGTTAATTGTAGTTTCGCTCACATGAAAAATAGTGATCTTGTCAGAAAAATAAGAATGGTAGCCTTCACAACAGCAGTCACTTGATTTGGCAAGAAAGAAAAAAATTTTCAGTAGTGTGCTTAGAACATTAAAGACAATCGCGCAACTGATATCGTGGTGTATTCATGAAATGTTAGCCAACCAACAGAAGGTAAGAGACACAGCTCAAAATAGGAAGCTAAAACGCAACTGGACTTGAAGTCATTTCTATCACACGAAATACACTTGTATAGAGGGGATCCGCCAAAGCAAGGAACTATTGTGTAAACTGTAATGGATCAGATGCAGAATAACTTCCACTGAGTGGACTGATAATCACAAAGGATAATGGTGATGTTATACATTCCTGGTCCCATAGCAGCAGCGGCAGCTATCAATATTGCACATGAAACGGGGAAGATAAAAGAAAAGTATTAAAAGCAGTAAAGAACAAGGGCTTCAAAGAGAATGATGTTATATGGGACTTCAAAATAGTATTCCAGATTATGAAGGTAGAATATACGTTAGTCACGGTGAGATCTTCCGTCTTTGCACAATATTCTTAATTTGATCCCTTTTTTATGTTGCCTTTTTACTTTTGTGTGTGTGTGTATATATATATATGAAAGGAATTGTCACTAATTATTTTGATATCTACAATAGGTATCTCTTGTTTCCATCATTCTTAATTTGATTCCTCCATTCGAAGGTTGCTCTTTTCTTTTCTTTTTTTTTTTTGGTATAGAGAAGTGCGATAAATTATCTTGATATCTACAGTAGGTACCTCTGTTTCGATCAGGATTGCACTTAGGAACTTCTATGTACATTTAATGTTTATAGG
>CM045557.1:12403714-12435667 GCA_024721245.1 Mitragyna speciosa
TTCCTTTTTTTTCTGTTGGCCCTGAGTTTCTTTTTCTTTAATGTTACATGAACATGTCCTCCTGTACTACAATCTAGTGTACATTGAAGTATTTTTATCAACTTTTTTCTATACATAGTTAAGCAAAGTCAATTTTCTTACTTTGCATAGTAACATTGCTACATGATCACCTTTCTATGCTCTACGGGCAATCTTTCCTTAATATATTTTGGGGCCGTTTGGTTCAAATTCCTCAAACACTATCACTATAGGTATCATTAGCCCTACTATGAATATGGGTTTTGATGATTCCCACAACATATTTGGTTTAATAATGGAATTGTAAGGTAATATGGGGAGTAACGCAGCGGAAAATTTAAAAACTTATTACCTTAGCCATGGATCTCTTTGATGTAATCTATACGATTAAAGGGTGTTTAGCACAAATACCTCAAGCGTAGAAGGTTTCTATGCTTCAAAGGGCAAGATCCTATTCGATGAAGGTGTTGATCTACCATGAAAAGCCCTCCAAGTGTAGAGCCTCCAACGATATCCACACAAACATGATCTCTAGGAACCTTTGGGCTTGCTTGCCTTGCCTTTTGAGTGCTAGCTCCCTTGAATTTCATGAAGAACACAAGAATAAGAAGAGGAAGAAGACAAAACCCTAACCCTTAGGGAGAAGAGGGTGTGGCGTTTTTTTCTTGGGAGAAAAACACGCCTCTCTCAATTTTTCTCTTTCTAGATTTTATCTTGTGTTTCATCAATCTTTCAAGAGTCAAGGCATGGACTTATTTATAGATGTACTATCCTAATCTTTAAGGAAACAAGAGCAATTGGAAACCAAAAAGGTTTAGGAAGCTTACCTTAAGCTAATCCTATTCCTTTAGGAAATCTATTCCAAAAGGAAACCAAATAGTTTCTTAATTCTTTTTAGGAAACTAATTTCCATCAAGACTTAGAATATTTATAAATAAGTCCTTTAAGTCAATTTATCACATAAATTAACCCCATAAGTATCTTATACTTATCTTAATAACAATTTAACCCAAAGACCATGTTCTTATTGTGTGTGACCCATTAGGTTCCATTCACGTTGGCAATAAGACAAATTATAACTCATTAATTAATTAATTAAGAGCCAGATAAATTAACACTTTAATTTATCATTAATTCACTAATTAATTAATTTGCACTTACAGATCATGAGTGGCGTCTAGCAATGCATCATGACCACCCAAGTGAATAGGAAAGTCATATGGTAGACTATACCTATCAATAACAATGTTACCGTGTAATTAATATCCTTTCACCACACTATATCCCAATTAGTCTAAGAGTGTAGTGCTCACTCTTTAAATGACTAATTAATGATTTCTTGTTCCCAAAATATAACTTTCCATAAAAGTATAACCTTGAAACTCTTTCAAGTCATACTTTCACTTTTGCGCAAAAGATTCTTTAAGTCATATTTCAACAAGTGGCCAATCCGGGATATACTCTCCTATAATAAGGAATGGTGAATCCTATATCGATTACTCACTATCCTTCCATGCTTCATACTATACCCAATCTCTACCGTATGGGCTACTCTTTTACGAGCACCAAGCAATAGAGTCAAAGCATAGTAATCCACACTCAAGATACCATGATAACCTCAAGTCTAAGGATCACTTACACCATTGCCATTAAGAGTATAATTCATTAGCACTATGAATAGTAACTCTTGGCGGATCAATCCAATGAACTTGTTCTCTAACAAGCATCCACATACCAGCTTAGGTGTCACACACCATAGTTGACGAGATCAACTACTACTTACCATAAGTAGAGGCAAAGTATGTGCTAGTCTTCTCATATTAATGATGTTCAATCTCATTAATACTATGACTAGGGATATTTAAGAATATAACTTAATGTGTAATAAGAGTCTCATCATTGTAACTCTTACAATCTCTTATATACAGTTAATATTCTATGGACTTTATCAAATGAAACAAGTAATATTAATAACAAGTATTAAATTACAAAGAAAATGCCACATATATAAGTATAACACGAAATAAGCGTAATAAAAATCTCAAAAACCAACTTGGTTTTAGGGCATACACTAACAGGAATGGGTATCATTATAAAAATACTTTTTTGGTTTACTGGAATGACTTTCAAGTAAATTTTAAAATTTTTAAATCTTTATTTATGATATACATATTTTTTAGATTTCTTATTTTGTATCTTTAAAGAAAAATTATAAAAATATTTCTTCATTTTTAACTATAGCCATGCTCTAATTTGAGTTTTATGCAAATGATAACTTTAAAAAAAAAAGTCATTTTTATTGTATTAATAGAGAGTATTATATATCTTCAATTTTCAGTTCAATTTTTCATAAAAAAATATGAATGTAAAAAAAAAATTGATTAAAAAGAATTTATATAAAAAAATTTATAAAGTACTAATAAAAAATATTTGAAATCAAAAGACAAAACACAAAGAGAGAGAGAGAGAGAGAGAGAGAGAGAGAGAGAGAGAGAGAGAGAGGAATAGTATATTAGGGGTAGATAACTCAAAAGATATGTATTTTTTTTAGTGGGTGTGTTTTTGCCCTTAATCATAAGGGTTAATGGGTTTGATAGAATAGTATTTTGGGGGGAATTATTAACACCCCAATTGATCACTATCATTCCCATCGAATGATAGTGATAGTTGTTTAACAAATATCAACAATAGGTATCATTACTTATGATACCCATTTCCTTCCTTGATTCTCCTAAACCAAGAACCCTTTTAGTTTGCATCAATGCATTTATACTTTTAACAACAAACAAAACATCCGTCAAGTGGGGTAGTGCGAAAAGCAGTTGGAACTTAACTAATGGTTTGAATGGTTTAAAATAGGGATAATTTCACATACCTCCTCTGAGGTTTGCTAAAATTACATTCACCTCCCTTTAGATTTTGAAAATTACACTTACACCCCCTGTGTTTATATTTTCCATAACAAAGCAAGTCCATTTTGATAATGTAATATAAAAACACCAACCAAGCACCTTAAAATATCCTAAATTGCTTTTAAATTATTCATCTATTTTTTATTAATATATTTATTTATAAAATTTTAATAGATAAAGTAAATTTATTTAAATTAGTCCGATAACTGAGTTTTGAAGAAGTAATATTTGGTAGAGATTAAAAATTTGATGTAAGAATATAAGTACTTTTGACATTTCTGTGACTAATTAATTAATTTTTTAATATTTATTTATCTTTTTTAATAGCAAATAAGTATATTTTAAGATGTTTGGTTGGTTTTTTTAGATTACATTATCAAAATGGACTTGTTTTGTTATGAAAAATATAAATACAAGGGATGTAAGTGTAATTTTTAAAACCCGAAGGGAAGTAAGTGTAATTATGACAAATCTCAGGGGAGGTATGTGAAATTATCCCTCCAAAATATTATCAATGCAACCAAAACAATTAACTTATCTGCAAAATTTTGACACCTTTCCCATCATAGTTTTCGTTTGCTTCTCGATATACTACTAGCTAAAAATGTACATCCAATTTTAATTAATCACTAACGGAATCAAAATTCTTAAATAAACCAATCTTAATTGATCACTAATGCATCTGAGTTTCATTCTTCTAATTTAATATTAAAATAATTCTCATTAAAAAGTTCAAATAAACTTTAAAATCCATATTTTCTTTTTCTTGAGTTTCATTTCTCTAATTTAACATTAAAATAATTCTTATTAAAAAGTTCAAAAAAACTTTAAATTCAATATTTTCTTTTTACTTTTCATACAACAGTACATGTCCTATGCATTGGGCAGTACTAAATTATATTTTTGAGTTGATTCATAGTCTAAGCAATCCCATGCGAAAAGGTGCTTCAATAGGCAGCAAGGTAACCAGGTATGTGTGTAAAAGTCAAAAGTGCATTCAAATCGATTTCTTACAAATCAAAATACTTAGAACCTAATAAAAGTGCCTCTCCTAGAGTGATGGCCAAAATTTCGGTTGAAATGCACTTATAGTAGCGTCCATTTCGGCCAATGATTTAATTGTTGACCTTTGACATCTTAACGTGTGACTTTATTGGATTTCCCTAAAAAAGAACCAAAAAAAAAAAAACTAAAATAACTGTTATGGAGTGATGACTAAAATTCGGTCTAGATGCACATAGAGTAGCGTCTACTTTGGTTAAATGATCTACGGTTGACCCTTGACATCTTCACTGGTGACTTTATTGGAGCTCCCCCAAAAAAAACCCAAAAAAAAAAAAGAAAGAAAGAAAAACATGAAGAGTACTTTATTCATTAAATTTTTTTGGGTTAAATTGAATTTTTTTACTGATTACTTTTGATACAAAGTAATGTCAATTAATTTTTATGTCACAAAACATGCAATGCGTTTGAAATAAAAAAATTTCACACAAAGTGATGTCTTTAATAAATCATACGTTTATTTTTAAAAAAAAGAGAAAAATATAAATTACCAAGCTCTTCCAGTAGAATTTGTTTTCCCAATATTTTCTGTACTTTTTTACTAAAAACCATGCATGCAAGAAGGTATTCCATAGTTAAAGTGCATCAATATCAATTATATTTTATTCAAATATGTAAGGCGGGTGGTTTATGTCAGTAATCTCCAAATAATGAATAGCAAATTTACTTATGTAGTAGGATCTGATTGATATTGGGTTAATGTATACACCTCATGAAAAAAAAGTGTGTACTTTTGTTTATGTAGTGTTTATGTGCATTACTAATTATCTCAAACAATTGCCTCTGAAATTTTTGGCGACCTGAGTCCCTCTTTCTCCAAGTGCAATGGAACCTAACTTAGCAGGACAAAAAGCTTACTATGCTAAACTATTGGCAGCAATTAGACCAAGCTTTCCAATCAACAAAAGTTTTAGCCCCATTAAAAGGAGAAATTCGTACATGGATCATCTTGTGAATCTTGTAATTTAAAAAAGTAGTTATATGAATTTAGTGATTCATGTTGATGCAGAAAAGTGATAGAATAATAATAATACTAATAATGATATCTTTTTTTTTTTTAACTACAAGGTCTAAAGGTGGAATTGTGGATCAAGTCCATGTAAAAGTTTTACCATTTGGCACCCAGAAACTCGCAAAGCATCAACTTAGTTGATCCTGTGAGGAATGCTCATAATTTTGGCAATTTCCATATATGGCTTCGCTTCAGCCAAAGGAATAAATACAGCCGGGAAGCGTGCTTTGTATGCCTCCAGAATGCACCCCTTTATTCCTTAATGGCAATGCTGTGAATGCCTCCTCATCTCTTCGTGCATCAACATTTACTTCCAACTTAGAGGTTGAAGTTTCCCGACAACATCCTTGTCAAATAGTCTTGACTTGACTGTATATGAAAAGAATACTATAGGAAAGTAGAAATCTTGTGAAGTATTAAAATATAACCGATGACTTTTCTTACAATGTGAAAAGGAAGCCTGATTCATGATTTAAGGCATAAGAAGCACTTTTTGTATGCAAGTGGCGTGCGAAACGTATGCAAAAGAGAACTTCCAACCTAAAGCACTTGATTGTCTGCGTGCCTAACTTCCCACTTTGCTTAACTTTTAACTTTACCATTTTCAACTTCATTATTCAAATTGATAAAATAGACTTCTAAAACAGCAAGAGAAATATATGCATATCATATCAGCCCAAACTCCCAATTCACCACAAAAATGGCCGTAGTCAACAAACCTAAAAGGCCTATCATCTCCCTTCAATCTAGTCTCTCCACCACCCTTTGTTTCATTGTTGTTTTCACAATCCCAGCTCTTCTTCTCCTTCACACGCCTACAAATTCTATATGCACAAATTTATCTACTCAAATCAAGTCATGGTCGGGTGATCTTCGCACTGTCGAATTTTCTTGGAATCGTCTGAAATTCGATCATGACAATCCCCCACCGGTAACTCTTAGAATCGCGGTTTTCTCTAGAAAATGGCCTATTAATGCCAGCCCAGGTGGCATGGAGCGGCATGCACACACCTTGCATACATCTCTAGCTCGCCGTGGACATCAAGTGCATGTGTTCACTTCTCCGCCGGGAAATGATAATATTTCGCCTGGAACTCAATCTTTGTCACCTGTAATTCACTGGCACGAGGGTGAACCAGGAAGATGGCGTTACGATAAAGCTTGGGAACAATACAATGAAGAAAACAATCGCAAACAGTTTGATGTAATTCATTCAGAGAGCGTGGCACTTCCTTACTATGTAGCTCGTCGCGTTCCAAACCTTGTTGTGTCATGGCACGGTATAGCCCTCGAGAGCGTGCAGTCTAGTATTTATCAAGATTTGGCACGGCATCCTAATGAGCCGATTTCACCTGCTTTTAATAATAGCCTTCAAGGGGTTATTCCTAAAGTGCTGAACGAAATTAGATTTTTCAGAAATTATGCTCACCATGTTGCCATAAGCGATAGCTGTGGCGAAATGCTAAGAGATGTGTACCAAATTCCAAGTAGACGGGTCCATGTTATTGTCAATGGCGTGAATGAAGAAGATTTTCAAGAAGATGCGAAATTAGGAAATGAATTTAGGGCCAAAATTGGTGTGCCTCAAAACTCAAGCTTGGTTCTTGGTGTTGCTGGAAGGCTAGTGAAGGATAAAGGCCATCCATTGCTTTATGAAGCATTTTCAAAACTCAAGGAAAAAAACAGTGATGTTTACTTAGTAGTTGCGGGTTCTGGACCATGGTTACAAAGATACAGAGATATAGGGTCTCAAGTAATTGCTCTAGGATCAATGAATCCATCTGAACTACGCGCATTTTATAATTCTATAGACATTTTTGTCAATCCAACGCTTAGACCCCAGGGGCTAGATCTCACACTCATGGAAGCTATGATGAGTGGAAAGCCTGTGGTAGCTTCGAGATTCCCTAGCATTAAGGGTACAATTGTTGTAAACGATGAATTTGGATTCATGTTTTCGCCAAACGTAGAATCGTTATTAGAGGCGTTGGAGTTGGTGGTGGCAGAAGGCTCAAAGAGATTAGCACAAAGGGGAAAGGCATGCCGAGAATACGCATCTTCAATGTTTACGGCACAAAAAATGGCATTAGCATATGAGAGACTATTTCTTTGCATCAAGAACGAAACATTTTGTAACTATACTTAGTGAGTTCGATTCTTCTTTTATACAATTATTTGGACTGTATTTTGCTAAGGCCGATCGTTTTGCAGCATAAAATGAAGGGTGAATTACACTTTGTCCTTCTAAAGTTGAGACTCGGTAACACTTCATTTTCTGGTTAAAAAAAAAAAAAAAAACAGAGACTCAGTAACACTTTCCCTCTAAATTCAGAATATATTTATTTTGCCTACTGTTAATTAATCACATCGTCAGTACTATTTAACGAAGAAAAATAGTAGCATAATCTACTTGTGACCAAAATACCATTAGGAAAAAAATACACTTTATCCCCTTTTTTTGCGTTTGTATTTAGCATATTATAATTTTATTTCAAATACATAAACCACATGTATATAATATTCTAAATTCAAGCATATTTCATTCTAAATTGTTTTTTATATAACAATCTTGTGTAGTTCTTAAAAAAAATTTAAAAAAAATCTCATGTAGTTGCACAAAAATTTCTTTTACTTTTTCATTTTTATAGTTTACTTTTTGTGGAAACGGAATTGACTTAACAGTTTAATTCTTTTTCACACTATTTTATAAATGATGTCATTTGCCTCAATTTTTTTCATTCAAAATAATATGTTAACATAAATAAATTAGAAAAACACGAATTTGGATTTACTTTACTAAGATTTGCATTTAAAAAAAATGATAATAAATTAAGAACCATCATAATAAATTAAGTACAAAAACTGCAAGTTGACAATTAATTTTTGAACCGTTGTTAAGTGGCAAAGCAGAATCATTGTGTATATAGACAAATGCACACAAACTCACGTAGGCACTCTAATATTAATTTCTTCTATTGGTGCGTTTCAACATATGCATACATTTTGATAATTTTAAGACACTATTATTTATTTATTTATTTATTTAGGTTCAAAAGGACGCGGGATCTTAAAGTGATCTTTTGATCCTCTGAACTTGTGTTGAAGTAATACTTTGCTGCTGGAAAGACTAGTAAACTATTGGACATAACCTTTTTTATCCAAAAACATGACTAAATGACTTTATGGTTACAGAACATAATTTAGGTCAATGATGATAGGAAAATGGTTAAAATACTTAATTTAGTTAAAATATCAATATAGTTATAAAAGTCACCAGTTTTCACAGTAAAATTTATGTAAACAAAATTAATTTAGAGAGAAATATCTAGTGTCTTGTTTCTTCAACGTATGACTGGCGCTTCTGGAAAATTAGCTCTCAGAAAAGCGAATGATATTGCTTTTCAAAATCGGTAGACTTCGAATTTACACTTTCGAGAATGGGACCATTATTCTGCCTTTTGGTCGTCCACATGGACTCTAAGCCCATGCTGTACGTATTTCTATGGGCAAAATCTAGAAAATTTTCTTTTTTTTTTAAATAATCACTCTATCTATATAGCTAGATTGTGTGCGTCTTGCACCTCACTAGAAACTTTACAAATATGACAATAAGACAGAATAGACACTAAGAACTTTGTAGGCTCCAAAAACAATGCAATCAATACATAAATAAATAAACTTGCGATAACAATGATAAAGTTATAGCAAAATAGGTTCACAAATAAACAATAAATAAAGTAAAAGGAATAAAAAAACAATACCAAGATTTCTATGGTAGTTCGATACCAAATTCGAGTACCTAAGTCTAATCCCAAGTTCAACGACTTAGAATTCAATCCACTATAAGCTTCTTCTCCAGTTGATGAAGCTAACCAACATATACAAAAGGAGGAATCACTCTTACTGTCTTTTTCTAGCTCTAGTTGACCCAAAGTCTCCAATTTGGTCATACTAAGCTCTACTGAAACTAACTAAGAGCACTCACAACCCCTACATTTTGCTACACTTGATAGCTCTCAACCACACTTAGAAATTATAGCAAATCACGTTCTAGATATTTTGATAGTCTTAAGTCCAACGATAACCTATACCAATGTTATTAAGAATTCAAACTATTGGTACTAAATAGTATCAATACAGTAACTCTTAGCGGATCAATTCAACAAACTTGTTCTATAACAAGCGTTTACAAACTAGTTTAGGTGTCAGACACAATAATCAATGACATCAACTACAACTTATCATAAGTAGAGGTAAACTATGTGCTGTTCTACACGTATTAACAATGTTCAGTCTTGTTAATACTATGCCTAGAGCTGTTTAAGAATACAACTTATTTATTACAAGAATTGTGTCATTGTAACTTTTACAATTTATTATACACATTTAACATTCTATGGACTTAATTAAATAAACAAGTATGATAAATAATAAGCATTTAAATGATAAAGAAATATACGTATATATTACATGAACAAGAGTGAAGCAAAACCTCAAAACGACATGTTTTTAGATCATATATCAACATCGTAATCCACACTCAAGATACTGATAATCTCAAATGCAAGGATCACCTATAGTTTTGTCATTAAGATGTTAAACTAGTGGCATTAAATAGATATCCATTTGTTACCTCTTAGTGGATCATTATTATCACATATTATAATTTTTATACGGAGTATTATATGGACTTTATCAAATATAATTAGATGATAAACAACAAGTAGAAATTGATACAAAAAAATCATATTTATTAATATCATTAATAAAAGTGAAGTACAACCCTAAATTAAGTTAGTTTTACAGCATACAAAGCTCTTTTCGAACAAGTTCTTTGGTAAACAGGGAGACAAAGCCTTTTCACTTCAACAAATCAAGACTGAAGCTTTGAGGCGGTTGATGTTCGTATTGTGCAGGGCAGTAGGTCAGGGCTTAAGCCAAGTCCTCCCATTATAAAAGGGAAGGGAAGCCTATCAAATTACAAGAAGCTAAGCAGACTGACAACGCCCAAAGCTCGTTAGTTAGGTTATGATGCTATAGAAAGGAATCAACCTAAGACTCTAAACCTAGTTTTATGTCTAGATAGAAAGGTTTAATGCAAAAGTTTGAACTCTTTCTCTCTCTAGCTGTATTTATAAAACTACAAACAAAATTAACATTTACTAACAAAAAAAAATGTTGCTATAACCCATTAAAGCATTGGTACAGACATGCCTTGGCTATACCAACGGAAAGTCTTGTCATTGGGTTTGCCCTCGATAGTGAATCCTTTACCCAATGGAAACTTTCCCGTTAGTATAGCCACTGTGGTCTACACCAACGAAACTTCATACCGATAATAAATATATCGTAGTCTACACTAACAGTATCACATATCATTAATATGTCAAACTGTTATACTAACGGAAAAAATTCGTTGATAATAATAGGGATGCACCAACAGATTTAAATAATTTTTACCAACATTTTTGTTTCATTAGTAAAAACATATTTTGGATGGTATTTTACCAATAATTAGATATTTTAGTGTATGATAACTTTTACCAGCGTCATAGTCCCGTTAGTAAAAACGCATCGTGTCGTTTTGTCATTCTAAAATGATTATTTCCCTTCCAAATGACGTATGCTTTTTCATTTTGTCATTCTAAATTCTAAATTAAGCATTCAAAGAACTAGATGCAGCAACGGCCTTCTGGTTGGAACAACCTAGTATTAAGAGTATGTTTGTTCTGTGACACCACATGGGCCACTAGCACACTCCGATTTCCATAAACTTGTCAGTTTCTACCTGAACTTATTAAATGTCATTTGCACAAGTACATTGAATATATTTCAAGCACTCTAGTGATTATAGAATCAATGCTAGGAGTAGCCAGCCAAAATACCGAAGATAAGAAAACAGGATAACTATAACTTGGGCCAGCTTTAGGAATTGCCATTTACAGATGGGAAGATACTAGCGAACATTCTGGTAGCTAAACTTGACATATTCATCGTGTCTGAAATCAATTGACAAATCCTGGTATCATTAGCTCAAACGCAGCTATGAAGTTCAATAGAGCATGAAAACATTAAACAAAAAACCACATATATTTCACTCTTAAAACTAGGTAAAAAGAAACAGGCAAATTCTAAGACAGCTTACGTATTGAGTGTCCAAAAGGTGCACGTGCTTCACACAGCACATTCAGGTTTACATAGAAGATGATTAACATCAACAACAATCACTTCCAGGACGTGATAACAAACCAATCTATCACAACAATTCTTAGATTTCTAAATGTTCACTTCTTTCACCATTTTTTTACAGCCCTGAACCACCAAAAGTTCCTTTTTTTTTAAGCTTTCGCCTTAAGCTCCTTCAATGCCTGCCAATCACAACAAGAAAAGGAAAACTAAGGGTCACTTCAACTAAAAACTTCAATCATAAAAAGATCAAAAATCTCTGATCAAAAAGTTTAATAAGAAACTATATGACTTCTATACAGTACTTGCCTTATTCTTTCCAAGGTGTGCATACCCAAAATAAATATATTCCATTTCTTAATGACAATAAAATGTCTAAACTTATATAGGTGGAACCCAGTAGGATCAATTAATACCTATATAATTTTATCACATTATATTCTCCCTGGACCATTGTTCTTTTTCTGCAGTGGAGCTCATAAACATCCATGTAATGTTTCAATTGAAAAAGACTCTCTTAAGGAAAATAAATGAGAGCAGTGGTTAGGAATTTGAGCATAAGTGGCAATGCAATATAGGACCTAGTCTCATAGGTGCACGTACTGCTCAAAAATTGACAAAAATGTGCACACAAATGATTGCCTATTGTGAATTAGTAGCAATTAAGAGTCTTTTTCATTGCTCAAGCATAATTAATTAGCATCCAACTTCTGAGCAGAGAGATCTACACAACCAGAATTAACCCCGTTTGCTTAGATTAAATGCACAAGCTAAAAGCCATGCTGATTATCAAAAGTAACATCAAATGTCATTGAGCCCAACAATTTCCAAGCAAGACCTCAAAATGCAGATAGAGACCTAAACTAAGAAACTAACAAGCTTACTAACAAATATGGTTCAAGTTCAAGACACATCAGAACCACCAAAATTCTAAACACATACATTCCATTCCAAACATCCAGCAACAATATGATACTCAGATGTAAGCTAAGAATCTATGTCTAAACATCTTTTTTGGCAACAGAAACCTGAGCCAAAGCATAGTAAGTCATAGTGGATTCTGTCACAGGTGACAAGACGTGTACTACTGAAAATAAAGTCTCTAAAATAATCAGCAGGAGAACTCTTCCTTCAGATAGCTCTAGATATACTATTTCAAAACAAGTGTTTTACCAGCTATTATTCATGAGAAAGATTCACAAAAGTCCCTGGAGTATTTATACCAAGAACAACCTTCCAACAGTTGACAGAACAACTGATTTCATTTTATTTTTGCGCAAACTATTTCGTCTTGGTCTCTTCAAGCTTTGTATTTAACTTATAATATTTTGAAAGAAAAAAACCCCCACTTTATTATCAGGGTCGAGCATTGAACACCATATTCTAACTTCAATCAGGACATAGCGAACTGATAGTGACTTTGAAACAGACTTGAAAAGAAATTCAAATTCCCAGCCAAACATGACTAAAAGATGAACAGATACCAAACATGACTAAGAGATGAACAATCATTTAAAATACAACTGCCTTCAAGCGGGGTAAAGTATATGATCACATTCGAGCTCAAGTTTTAAGAAAGAAAATTCAAATTGTTTCTGCATCACTTACTCAGACAAAATGCAGAACTTCCAATTTCACCACACAATATACCAGATTATATTATCTTTACTACCCATTGATGAGTAAAACAACAGATAATAAGGTGCTTAGGAAGACAAGTATTTACTCATCCATGCAAGAAAACGTGACCATGCCAGTTCAACAGCAGCAACATCTGAGTCATTCAATCCCATATTCTTCCTCCTTTGGGCCCCCTCAGGAGAGTTGTTCATAAAAGCATGTGCAAGACCAGGGCAGATATAAACCTCATGTGGAACTCCAGCTGCCTTTTAGCTTCTCCTCCAATGCTTTCCCAATCTGAAAGGAAAAACAAACTGCTTCATCATTAGAAATACACAGGGTGTCCCAATTGGTTGCAGCCCATTCTCTAAAGCAGATGCTCATGACAAAATCCATAACGATCTTATAATGTGAAAAACCAAGTTAAATGTAATTCTGTCTATTTTTGAAGAGCATGATTTGTATGTTCAGTGCTTGTTTTGAAGAGCAACATGAGAATCAACTCAATCTAAAACAATCAAATTTCCAATGGACGGTCACCATTAAAGTCTTTATTTTAAACTATAAAACAAACTATATTATTATTATAAATTAGCCCAAAGATCATAGCCTCTCTGCCACCAGTATGGCAAGGAAGCTTACAGTTCTTGTGTAAGATAATGTTTCTTTTCTCTGCAACATCTAACTATGCAGAGCTAAGGGATAGGTCTCAAGCTGATCATTATTGGCCCCTGCAAAAATTCCTAGATATCTAATTGCTACTTTTAGTTTTTATCGGCAAATGCCCCCATCAATCAGTTTCTCCCACACTATAACACTCTTCTTACTTATCCCTTTATCCAGCGTCTCCTTTAAGTGGTCAGGCAAATGCAAATTTTAAAGCTATTTTCTGTGGAAAATTATTGGACCAAAGCGTCTGTCTGGATAAATTTCACATATCTCTACATTTCCATAAAGATGCTTAAATAAAACATGCCAATTCCAATCATCTATGACAGCTCTCCTAAGGTGTTTTGGGCCTAATAAAGGCATTTGATGTCATTTTGCATTCGTCAATTGTGTTCAACATTTGAGAAAAAAATGCTTATTAATTGTTTCTAAGGTAAACAACTTTAGTTCTCAAAAAGAAAATTGAAAAAAAAAACAATTGAATACTTAATCAGATGAATTGTAGAAAATAATTCAATATACGCTCATAACAAAATTAGCATCATTTTGTGTAGGAAAAGGGGGAAAAATCATGAAAAATGAGTTTGGTCTTACTAGAACGTCGTCGTCTAGAGAAGGTATTGTAGCGGTGTAATTGCCGGTGATGATTACCTACTTGGAGAAAGCAAGAAAGATACGGCTGTCGATGATGATTAAAAAATGAAGTGATATGGCAGTTGAAGTTTCCTGTATTTGGGGAGTAATTGGTGTTGCTAACATTAGGGTTTGGAGATGGAAAACAGATGGGGAAAATGACCAATTTTGACAGGGTTGGGGAAAAAAGAGAGGGAAAGATCATCCAAAAATAGCTCCATCGGGCCTGGAGGGAAAAATGTTTTAGTTCATGAATTAATTTGATGCCTTAATGGGCAGGTAGATGATAAGTACCGATATTCTAGTGATATCAAAGACAATCAGGTCCATGGGTGGATATGTGCGCACTGGATTTTGTATCCTTACCGAGTAATGAATTCAAAACCAGTGGGCCTATGAATAAAAGTTTTTTTTTTTTTGTAGACAGCAACAAAAAAAAAAATTAGAATAAATACATCAAGTGCTACCTTTTTTTGTAGGTTATGAAAAAAAAGATTTACCAAAATTGAAAATTTTACTATATATGAAGATATTTTACAGAACCTAATTTTTCTTTACATTATGTTGTCTTTTTTTTTTTTTTCCTTTCTTGAAATTATTAAAGGTCTATGATGGAGGCATTTCTACTGGAGAACTCGTTTTGTATGAGTAATTTCTCATTACTTTTGTGGCCTATACTCTAGAGAATTAAAAAAGGTTGTGTTGTTTCTGGTATTTTTGTTAATTGTTAGTGTAAAAGTTCTACCATATCAAAGCCTATACCAATGGATTATTGTTAATTACTAGTGTTGTATATCTCTATCCCAACAATTTGATCTATGTGTTGGTAAAATTTGACCCTTTAACTAACAATTTGGAATGATTTTAGTAAATATTAACACTATACTAATGAACGCCTAAATCACTTAGTATAAGTAGACTTTAACTAACAATTTTTTTTCCGTTAGTAAAGTTTATTGTTAGTAAATGTCAATTTTTCGTAGTCTTGCATTTAATACTTCTCTTTGGGTTTATCTCATTGTCAACTCATGTAAGTATAATAATAGAATGGTAGCTTAACCATATGCAATTTCATATAATTTATGGGAGGCTTTTAAAGTTAAACCACTATTTTACTACTTACATATAGTTATGGGAGGTTTTTAAAATTAAACCATTATTTCACTACTTATATGAAGGAAAGAGGATTCTCAATGATTAAGTAAGATTCTCTTATTCATATGTTGTATGGTAGAGATCAAGACTTGGACAAAATTTTTAAATATGGTACTTGCGGAATAGTATCTATACACATTTGTTAAAGCACAGGATTTTCTATGAAACTTGAGTATACATTGACTTTAAATAAAATGAGTCCAACTGAGAATTACCTAAAAACAAAAACAACGTGGTGAACATTTTTGCTGGACAATTACATTTTGTCCACTAAATTATTTCCTTTTTATACTTTGCATCACAAAATTATAGTTCTGTTCTTTTATTATGAGTTCAATGTTTAATGTGCTGCTGCCATTGTTGAACAAGAATTTTAATGTGGGTTCTATTTGGATATAATTTTTTCAAAATTTTTGGAATTTTTTTTGTATTTTGTGTTTAGATTCGTGGAAAATATTTGGGCTTCAAGTCAAAAAAATTTCCACCTTTCCATTGGTTAAATTTTTTGTTCAAATTTTTCCTGTCAAGTGTCTTCATCTTAAATTTTAAATATTTTCTCAAAATTCAAACTCTTTTTACTTTTTTTAGTGCTACCGGATGCTTGTGCTGTAATAAGCGTCCAATATTCTACCTCGATTGCTACCTTTTAGGATGCTTGTGTTGTAACGAATGTTCGGTATCAGTGCTTGTTATTCTAATGCTACCTCATATGGAAAGAAAAATGTTCATGGTGTTTTTTTGTTTTCTATTATAGAATTTAATGCAAAAAATATCATGTTTTGTGAATAATTGTTTAAAAAAGTAGAACAAGTTGTTAGGAAGTTTTAAACAATTCAAACACTTTTTCAAAATAATTATTTACTATCTTTTTTTTTTTAAGGACAACATGAAATATATTAATAAAATGGAATTCATATAGAATTAAAGGTAATAGCAAGATGGTGTGCTTGCTTTACCGCATAATGAGATACTTTTAACATGTTACACAATGTGAACATATTTTAAAAAATTTTAAAATTTAAATACTTTCCCAACTTTTTAAAAAGTTAGCAAAAATCATTCAAATAATTATTCGAAATAATTTTCTAAAAAAGTAAAAAAGTTGGCAAAAATCATTCAAATAATTATTCAAAATAATTTTCTAAAAAATCATATCCAAACGGAGCTTTGAGTTCTGAAAATTTTTATGAATTTTTTTTGGGTGGATTGTAGGAATCAAACTAGCAGGGCGCCACTACCAGATTTTAATGAAAATTGAAGAATTTGATACTACAATGTCCCAATTGCTGCCTTCAAACCATTTCAAGTCTGTTGTCTCATTTTGATGATGCAATAGTATGAAGCGTTGTTGAGTCAAGTACTTGTACATGCAGTGTAAATTTTTTTTGGGGAAGTTATTATATATCTGTGAATTGAAGGAATTCTTATGATTGATTTGGAACAACTTTTCAAATAATAGGCTAGAAGCGAATTTCTTATTTTACCAACTATCGTGTGCTAGATCTCGAACACTTTATAGAAATTTCTCTATACAACCAAACTCCTTATGCATGCTAGCTTTGTTTTTTGAGCTTACATCCTTATTTGTATAGTTGTTGATATTAAGTTACTCCAAAATTTAGGGACAAAATGCTCTAAAATATAGGGGGTTGTTTCTGTTAATAATATTATGATTCAAATATGATATGTCTTTTCGGCTTGATTAGTATAATCTAATTCTTGCCCAAAGTGTCGAATTAAGGAGCCATTTCCTTTGTCTAGATATTCATGTCATTACCCAAGTGTCTAATTGTAGCTGTTAATTGTTTAAAAAAAAATTATTTTTGGGATACATTCTCTTATTATTATTTTTTCCTAACCGGAAGGGGTTTATTTTGTTTGAAATGAACTCTCAAAGACTCAACTCGGGGACTTGATAGCGATCTCCTCTAGTATCTATTGGTACGTTAAGATCTGACTTGGTTAGAAACATCATAAGGTTCTACTCTTCGTAAATCCCTTGATGATTGGAATATCGATCGGTCTAGCACGAATTGAAATAGGAGCCGATTTACAAAACACTTCATCAATAAAATGTTATGGAAGTATTTAAAAAAAAGAATAAAAAAAGTTTCATCCTAAATGCAACAAAAAATGAAAGAAATTCTGTGCCCAAAGGAATTTAAAAGAAATTTAAAGACCATTGTTTGATATTTTGTTTGCATAAAAGTCATAGAGAATGTCTCCCGAATATTTGGGGATGTGATTTTAACTCTATGGTCACTTGTCCCATTACACCTAAAATTGATTCTCCTATTCAGTTGTTTTCGTTAATTTTTACAACACTATCAAAATGGCTAGCTTTGCAACTGAATTTAACTTGTTCCATTAATATCACATTGAATATTGTGTGTTGTGTTGTCACGTTTTTATTGGCTGCTTTTGCCATACAAGAAGTTTCTTGGTTTTGGCATAGTATATTGTAAACTTATCCAAAAAGAAATATTGTAATTATTGTTTTCATCATCCTTGTACTAGAAAAGTGTACAAGATAGAAGCCCTTGGCATGAGAAATTATAAGTTAAGTTTGCTTTAGATAAACCAAAAATTACTTTCATTTCCAAACATAATATTGAAACCCAAAAAGATTAAGGAAAAAAAGTAAAAATGCAAAAAATAGAAACCTTAAAAGTTACCAACAATTTCAACTTTCAAAAACTATTCACCATTTTTTTTTTTGATTGACATATTTGGATTCAAATCATGATTTTTAAATGAATGAATAGGAAAAGATAAGAATTTGAAGTAAGATCAAATTTGAGCAAATTCGAATCCACTAATTTTAGTCCTTCAAATTCATTACCAACTAGTCAATAGATCTAAATCTAATACAAACCATCAACTTGAGAATGTAAAAATTAACCCAAATATTCATTTCCTAGTAGACTATTTGATTGAGAATGTTAAAAAAAAAAAAAAACAGACCATTCCAAATTACCTCCTCATATTAGAATTAAAAAATTTAGGGTCATCAATCAGTTACAATCAAAGAAGTTACAAGGGTAATAACATACAGAGAAAATTACAGTTTTAATACTAAATGTTTAGGGCATCAGCAGTTTTAGTCTCTAAAGTTTTGCTGAAAGCACATATAGTACTAAATTATTCAATTTTCAGAATATTTAGTCTTATTAACTAGTTTTGCTGAAATTTTTTTGGAACCTGCACGTGCCGGTTAGCAAATTTGAAAAAGAATTAGGGAAAAGGAAAAAAAATTTAAAAAGGAAAAAAATTTAACTATCACAATTTGTAATTCAAGCTGCACACAAAAATGTACCATCTAGATTTTTTTTTTAAGTTTTATCTACTTATTTATCGTGTGTGAACTCAAATTAATGCTTTTAATTACAAATTATGACAACCAAATTTTTTTGCTTTTTTAATTTTTTTGAAAGTTTTGGTCATTAGTATATGAATATCACATGATTAGATTCTGATAAAATTTTGACAATATTAATTAATAAGATTAAATATGTTGACAAATTAAAATATTTGATATTAAATTTAATTTCATCCAAATTTTAAAGACCAAAACTGTCGTTACTTTAAACATTTGATATCAACACTTATCATTTTCTCTAACATATATAATATAGTTAAACGGCAAAGTACAAAAACGAAAATAAAAAAGGAAAGAATTCGTAGGAAGCCCTTAGTATATAAGATGCTTTTTGAGCCCATTGTTGGGATTGGAGGGTTTCAGCGGCCTGGAAGAACAAAAAGAAGAAGATTGAAGAGGTCTAAAAGGTTTAGGGGCTCGAAGCAGCAAACACTTGTAGTCATGTGGATTTCGTAAGCGCCTTGAGGATGATTTTCGCCCAAAATTTTGGGTGAAAATTAATTCTATGATGCTTGGCATTTTATAGTTTTCAATCTGAATCTATGAATTTTGTTGCTCGCCCTCATTATTCCTACTCTCTCTTTCTCTCTCACGCACACATACACACTCATCATCATCATCATCATCTCTCTCTCTCTCTCTCTATATGTTGGCAATGAGTTCTTCCGCCGCTGCCCTCCGAACCTCGTGATGAATTCTCTCTGAAGGTTCTTTTTCTTTTTGATAAATTTTCTTTTCTTCAATTTTTTTTTCACTCGGTTAATCTTTTGTTTGCTTGATTTTGATTAACTTTGGTGCTTCGATTCTTGATTTTGGACGTTCCCTCTTTTCCCACATTTTGTGCTTTTTTTATTATTTTTTGTGCTTCGATTTTAGGGTTTTATGAAGCAGCTTAAAATTAGTTTGGATGGGGTTTATATCTTTTTATTTTTGGGGAATTATTAGTTGCAAAAATGTTCTTTACCTGAGAAAAAAAGATATTTCTACTTTTGAAATGATATTTGCACATTGTTTTTCAATTATTTAATTTTTACAGAATTTTCATTTAAAGTGGAATTTTGTTCTGTGGTTTTATGATTAATTATTTGAATGTGTTGTTAATTTTTGTTGGATTCTGATTTAAAAATGGTGTGGTCTTGGATGGAATTGTGGGAATGTAAAGAGAGAAGGTACACCAATTGAGTTGGAGGAAGAAGACCTGGGAACTGCAAAGCCTGAACTTGGATTTTATTTGAAGGAGCTCAAGGATGAGGTCTGTTTTCTCTCGTATGATCTTCAATACTGAGATGGGATATTATTTCTTGTAGCCAGTTAAATGAAATCATTAAATTAAATCTGTTTATTTTGCGCGTTGAACTTGTTTTAGCTGTTGTTAGCTACAAAGTTCATGTACTTCTTATTTTCACTAACATTATGCTGCAGGCTAACTTCCTTAAGGCTTGTGGAACGTTACCTGAAGCTCCTGCAGAAATTCGTGAAGCTTCCGATAAACGGCAGGATTTATCAACTTTGAAGTTTCCTAAAGATTATGATCCTTCCAAGGGTAGTCGAATTGAACTCTAGAGAATTGTTGAAGATCCCTCTGCCACTTCATGTCATTTTTTTCCCTTAGTTTTTCCACTCTGTTACTCCATTCCATTATCGTATTTTCTTACAATTTCTGCAACTAAGGCTTCTCAAATCCATTATTAGAATCTCTTCCTTTGGAACTGAAAAGAATAATCTGCGTGGCCATAAAACCATGGTTACAACCAGTTGCGCACCACCCCATAATTTGCAAACTGGAGCTCATGATCCTGTCGGGGATCATTGGCAATTGGATCGTTGTTTTTAGGGTTCCAGTTTCAAAAAAAGAAGAGGCATATAAAGCTGGAGAGCAGTGAGGAAGGACATAGGAGTGGGCCTAAAAAATTGGAAACTAAAGACAGGAAAGGGTTTGAGAGTTGCCAAAATTCAACCCTTTTTTTGAAAACTTATAAAGGAGAAATGGATTATATATGGCTTGAAAGTAGGGCCTGGAAGGGTAACAAGTGGAACATTTTGTAATCTTTTAGGGAGTTTTTTACCCTCTACAAGAATCTTGTGAGTACTAAATTGCTTGTGTTTTTATTGTATTGTATTATTGTATTTTTAATCTATAGTTACACAAAAAAGCTACAAGTAGGAAACTAAGCCTTCAATAGAGTTAGTTATCTCACATTTTCATTTTGGGTAAACTAACTTCCGTCCTAAGTGTTTATAATGTTTATAGAAGTCTACACTTAGTATTCTACATTCCCTTTTTCATTCTGCATTCCAGAACGATCTGAGAGCCAGGTTTGCTTGCTTGAAACACTGACAATGTGCTTGAGAAATCTATTGCTGAGATTATTCAAGAAATAGAAAAATTTGGTTTCTTAGTCACTACTGTTGAAGGTTAGGTGAAGTGAAACAGCTTTAAGTTCACTTACACTTGTACTAGCTAAGTTTGTTTTGTCCTTTGTATAGCGTTTAAAAACACAAACTATGATTTGACTCAAAAAGTTATTGAGTATACTCGAAAACTTACCGAGTTTTTATTAAGTCAAAAAGTGAAAACTTGGAGATCTAAGCTATATGCATTTATTCTAACAATGAGTTTGATTGTTAAAATGTACAATTTTTTTTTATGATTGTTATACATATTATCAATTTAGAAATTTGATTCACAATTTATCATATTTGTTAATTTTAAATAAATTTAACTCAGGTAAAAACAAGTGATTATTCTGTGGTTTTATCGAGTTTAATCTATAACTCGATACTCATCGAGTCACATATTATCTTAGTCTAGTTGACTTGGTACAGCTCGATCGAGCTTTTCTACATTTTTAGACTATGTTTTTGGCATTTGAAATGTACTCAAACCTCAAAAGTTTAGAATCTCTCCTTCATCAAGGTCTAGGATAATAGAGTAATTTAACTTAGGACCTAATTATACATCTTTTCCAATTGAATTGTGTCAAAATTTATCATTT
Source organism: Mitragyna speciosa (assembly GCA_024721245.1). Classification (NCBI taxonomy): domain Eukaryota; kingdom Viridiplantae; phylum Streptophyta; class Magnoliopsida; order Gentianales; family Rubiaceae; genus Mitragyna; species Mitragyna speciosa. The sequence goes on from CM045557.1 coordinate 12,425,357, forward strand.
CAGTAAATAGATTTTTGGAGCCGTGAGCTGTTTTCACTTATTTGTGCATGTTTCTAGGCCATTCTTATGTTTCGAGCGTATTATCAAATGACAGTTAGTGCAATTTTTTTCGATAATGTTTCATTTTTAATAGGCTTCTGGATATTTTCCTTGTAAACCTATTGGCAATTATAGGTGTTTTGAACTTGTTTAGTTTGGGAACTTATTCACAATAGTAGGTGCTGTGAACCTGTTTAGTTTGGGCCATTGTGAATCCTTTATATGAGGGTAGATTTTTATTTGCACACGGCAACAAAAATCTCCAGGATGTTTATCGGGTCTTCGTGCATTTCTCTTACTCATTGAAGGTATTCAAAGTTCCCTACTAGCTTTGTAAGACTAAGTTGCCTATTTAATTTTCATAGGTTCTTATGCCATAGAAATTGAATGACAAGGACATGTAGTCACCTCTACTATCTTGTAAGTTCGGTTAGCTCTTTACCTTTGCATTTTGCCATGCCATCTGGAGAAAATTGTTGCTGTTTCAATGTTGGTCTTCGATGGTTGTTGGCATGTGATTTACACTCCGTGCAACAGCCTGTTATTGGAATAAATGAAGCCTGTTATTGGAATAAATGAAGAGGACATCATCAGGAATTAAAAGTTCCTTGTCTTTCCTTTTTGCATAGGGATTTGGTATTGTTGATTGGTTGTTATTATGGTTTGATATTACATGTGCAATTTGAATTCTTTTTATTTAGTCTGTTATGTATTACTTTAGCTTCATAGTTGTTTGTTTTCCTTTAGTTGATTGAAGTGAATGTAACTGAATTTTTTAGTGTGTTTGGCTGAATTTTACAACTTCAAATTAGCTACTTGCTATTAGATAATGAGTGGAAGAGATGTTCTTGTAATTATGGCTGCTGGTGGAGGCAAGAGTCTTTGTTATCAACTTCCTGCAGTTCTTAAAAGTGGAGTTGCTTTGGTTGTCAGTCCTTTGCTTTCTCTCATTCAAGACCAGGTTCTTATATTACTAATAAGAGTTTTAAACTATTTACATGGCTTTTCTGGCTTCAATCAATTCAATTAGGGTCAGTCTGACAATAATTAACGCTTTTAGATAATGGGTTTGGCTGCTTTGGGCATCCCGGCATTCATGCTAACATCAAGAAAGAGTAAGGAAGATGAGAAGTTCATATACAAAGCTCTTGAAAAGGGTGATGGAGAGCTTAAAATACTGTATGTTATGCCAGAGAAGATATCGAAGAGCAAAAGATTCATGTCAAAACTTGAAAAATGTCATCATGCTGGTCGGCTTTCTCTAATTTCTATTGATGTAAGCTCATGATCAAATATCCTAACTACTACTACATTGATATATTTTGCAGTACTTTTATGTTGTATTTGCGCAACTGAGGGCAGAGGCTGGAGGAAGATTAGGAATTGGTGTCCAAGAGCTCTATTTGATTTTATTGAACTTGTAGTTATCAATAACCCTTGAAATTGCTGATGACTGTGTCTTGCAATTCGTAAGATTTCTTTGTACATGTTTTCCTCATTTAACAAAAAAATTAGAAGCAGTTATCGTATTTGATTCAGCGGATGGGTTCTTAATCTTCTCTTATTACTTTTTGATACTTCACGTACTGGCCGGGTAGCAAGAAATTGGATTGTTAAAGAATAACAAAAGCGAGGGAACAAGAATTGAGCAAATTCATCAAATTGTAGAGGAAGGCCTATTATTTTTATTTCACAAATTATAGGAACTTAGTTGGAAATTGACGGACAAAGAAGAAAATTGTCTTTTGCATTATAATCTCCATCTTGAGAAGTGAATTTGAAACTTAGCTTTTTGGAAGAAGATAAACAGTAATCAACAATTAAAAGGAATGCAGAAACAAACGAAAGGGAATAGGCCCTTTGATGAATTCTTTGAGGTTATCAATGTAAATTGTTTCATTGACAGAAATATAGACGTGTTTTGTTACGTGTGATTTTGATGTCTCCTTTGTCTCGGGAGAAGTTTTTACATCTTCATGGGTTTTCGTTCTTTATGGGTTTCCGTTTGCTTTGGCTACAAAGGGGATATTTTCATCAATATTTTTAATCTGGTCCATCAATTTAATTATCTTAACATCTTGGCTTTGCACATGTTCAATGGTTGAGGTATTTGTCATCATCACGAGCATCACCATGGGCATCACCACGAAAGTTGTTGAACAATTCGTACCATCAAGACATGCCGCATAGGAGTCATGATCACCATTCATGGTTGGCAAAATTGCAGAAGTCTCCACAGGGTAGCAGTAGAATCCTTTTTTGCCTTTTGTGCCAAAGCTTTCATTTTGCTCCTTGTTATTGGTCCAGCATATGACACCTTTTGACTTGCAGAAGCAGATTATGCTCCTTGTCATTGGTCCAACATATGACACCTTTTGACTTGCAAAAGCAGAAAAGATTGAATCTCCAACAGCAACAGTTTCGGAGTAGACATCAAAAGAACTTGTTTTGGTTGCATTTATTGTTGAATTCTTTGAACATAATCTTGCAGGAAGAGAGGGAATGTAAGGAAGAGATGGTCCCATTGAGCATGCTAGAAATTTGTACGCACAAATTTTGTGTATGCAAACAAAAAACAAGAAAATTGCATAAATATGAATTTTATTAATTTGAAACAAGAGTTACAATCTTTGAATAAATTTCTTTATAAAAGAAAATATCCTCTGATTCATCTCCTCACAAAATTTAATTCAAGGGCCAAAAAGGCTTGTTCTTGAATTAAAATTAGAGTCTTCTACAATTTCGGTATAGGAAAAGGTTGATTTGATTCTGTCGCCTCGAACACTTGAATCTTGTGCCCTCAAACCTCTAACACGAACGTAAGAATTTGATTAAACTTGAACTTGAACTTGAAGATTTGATTTGCACTTGAACTTGGGCTTGAGAGATTTAAGGAATAGAAATCTCTAGAGAATTTTGGTAAAGCTTTCTCTAAGCTTTTGGAGAATTTATCATATGTCTTGACTTGAGATTGAAGAGTCCTTATTCATAGCAAAAACTTACCCCATATTTGGTACATTGGAATGGTCCAGAATGGAAAGACCTTTCCACCCAGAATGCTTTTCCTCCCAGAATGGATTGGAAAAAGTTTTCCAGTCCATTGTTTGGTAACTCAAGTCAGAATGAAATGCCTATTCCTTTTCCAACGTTTGGTATGATCATATTTAGATGTCAGAATGGAATAAAATATATATTAATTTGACTTAATTGCCCTTAATTCTTTGCACTAGAATATATCATTTTTTTTTGTTTGTAATTCTATGCCTACAAAAAACTTTAATATTTTTAATTTTAAAATTCTTAATATTCTTGCTAAAATTAAATCAATTATACTCTTTAATTAATTTTAAAATGTTTATAATTATTAGCATTATAATTAAAATTGTGAAAAAATTAATAATGAAACTACATTCACAATTTAATTTAATTAATAAAAATTTTAGTTTTTACACATTTGCATAAAATTTAAAAATAATATTTTAAAAATTTTTATAGTAAAAAGAAAAAAAATTCTAAGTATATATTAAACTGATTATGATTTAAAAATCATAAAAAATTGTTAATTGAAGTTATTATTTATATTTTTTAAATTTTAAAATTAAAAATTAGTAAATGTATCCTAGGTAAAAAAAAAATCAGCTAAAAAAATGTGTAGAGGATAAAATTGACTCCTATTTTTAAGGCCTTTTTAGGATGAAGTTGGAAAGACTTTTCCCTATATTTTGTTGAGGAATGGGATTCCAGGAAAAAGCTGGAATGGCATTCCAGGTGGCAAAGACCTTTCCAACTTAAAGTGTTCATACCAAACATGAGAATGGAATGGACAAGTTGGAAAGGTCTTTCCATTCCACCCTATTCCCGTGTACCAAACGTGGGGTTAGAGTATAATTGGCTTTAAAGTAAACTCTCTATAATTCTCCACCAACTTGGGTTGCTTGTATATGAAAAAACACATTTAAAGTAGTCTTAATAAATGGGTTGGCCAAAATAGTCCAATATGAATTAATAAAATTAATCCACTTTAATTTAATGGACATTAATAATTAAACTTAAGGCTCACATATCAATAGTCTAACTTATAAATCAAGACATAAATGAATTTGAGGACATTAAAATTTGACTTGAGCTCCACATGCTAAAAGTCCAATTTATAAGCCCGAACATAAATGAACTTGTAAAATAATTTAAATTTAATTTAATTTAATCAAGATCAATTTAACTTGTTTAATCTTTACTAATTAAATCAAAATAAAATTTCATCATCTTCAGTAACAACTTCTAAATTTAAATAATAATATTCAATTTACTAACGTTCCCAAAGATGGGTTTTATTCTCAACAATTTAACTGAAAACAAAAAACTAACTAATTCTTCCCACCAAAGCTTGCAACTCCTAGCCTGTACCTTGATCAATACTCAAAATCTGAAATGAGGAAAGATTAATGAGGTGAGCTCAATAGCCCAATAAGCAATAGTTCACCAAACTAGCCGAATCAAGCATAACACATAACGTTCAATTTTTATTTCTTAATACACACACACAAATCATATATCCATATTTTTACTTTTAAATTCAACAAATTCATATATCAGATACAACCACCATCAAACAAACTCAGTGATCAAAACACTTAGTAACCTAGGTTGCCGGGCCAAACATAACCCCTCTAACCTAGATGCTGGAACAGACATCACCCCTCTGGCCTAGGGATGTCCCACACCTAACCTCGGAAGGCACAATTATTTTTACAATTTATAAATTTTGGAATGGTACCAAACCACATATACACAAATACAAATAAAGAAACAAATTTCTCCTTATCACCATTATGCAACAATATCAATTATAGTATATCAAAAAATTCGCATAAGCCAATCATATGCTTGACCGTAGTTATAGTTAAAAATACGTGTCATGCCACAATTTGAAAATTAATAAAAAATAATTGATTCACCAGGATATAAAAATATTTATATAAAAATAAATATTTAATCCATTACTTATAAAAATTACTAGTTAGGCAAAAAGGCACCTACCTTTATGCATTTATGTGACTATCCACGAGTAATTCCCAAAATATTCAGTGTTAGATACCTTCAATAAAATTTAATAGAGTCTCAAATCAGTTTCCTTAGCTATCAATTTTCCTCAAAATATCCCGATCACATGCCTCTAGTAAAATCTAATAAGATCTCAAATCAGTTTGTTTATAAATATATGCATAATAATCACATTAATTAATCCCAGACAATCGATTCTTGTTATGTTGGCTAAACTTTTAAAGAAAAGCTCTCCAAATTAATTCCTATGTATCATAATACTTATGTTTGTTCGTTAGATTCAGGCTAGTTCCACCATTATTATTTTTTTTTCAAACTTATGAAAATATAATTCGTGGATGAACTATTAGATTTTACCCGAATTGTTTTAAATCGTGTTCCTCCCTTCCCTTGCACCTACTTCGACGTCAATACTTGTTTCTTGTTGTTCACAGCTGTTTCCCTTTCTTGTTTCTCTTTCTGACGTTTTTTCTTCTAATAACGTTAGATAGAAGAGAGAAGAATTAGATCTTTTAATAACTCTAAAATTGCATAAAATATCCCCTAATGTTAAATAATTATATTTATTAATAAGGACCCCCTATTAATATATTTATTTTACCAAAATAATCCCCATTTTTTTTAACGGGATAATACACATGGGTAAAAGAACAGTGTATATGCATATTTGTTAAAGCATTGGATTCTCCATGAAACTTGAGTCGAGTATACATTGACTTTAAATAAAGGGGGTCCAAATAAAATTTACCTAAAAAAATAGGCCGTGGTGAACAGTTTTGTTGGACAATTACATTTGGCACCACCGAATTATTTCTATTCTGTACTTAACATCACAAATTATCAATTATCAATTATAGCATTTTACAACATCAAACTTCTTATTTTCCCATATTACTTTAATGGCTTGAGCTTTTTTAAATTTGTCTAATTTTGTCCTTCATGAAAAACTTGCTTATAGCTTTTTATTTTTTATTTTTTTAAGGGAGCCTATAGCTTATTTTTAGCCCAAAAGCATGCACCCCAGTTTTATATAGACACATGATTAAGTAAAATTCATAAAATTTCAACAAGACTAGGCGATTGAACTAATATGCCTTTTTTTTGTAGATGCCCCGATTTTATTAATGAAAAAATTCCAGTTATAATTCTCAAATAATAAGAGGTGATAAAAAATAAGGAGTATTGCTCTCTTGCAATGGTGATTGGACGTAATGAAATTGAACTAATATGTCGAAAAATAAAAATTTAGGGGGTTCTTGAGTTCGCAGAGAGGAATCAGAATCGTAATCATTCACCTTGGAATTAGAATGAGGTTTTTTATTTCAATATCCTAACTTGGTTAGATTTTAGAATCGGAATCATTTACTTTTGAAAACTTTATAATCTTAAATTATCTAGTTTATCGATTAACAAATAAATGATGATATCTATTAATAGTTTATTATAACAAAACAATTGAAGAATAAAAAAGAAATTAAAGTTGTAAATTTTTTAGAAATGATTCTCATTTCTTTCAATTTAGTCAGAAATGAAAATTTTTCAAATTTTTAGAAATAATTCTGATCCTCTAATTCTTATTTACTCCCACGAAGAGTACAAGAGATTTATTCTGATTTCTTCCGATTCCATTCCCTACGAACCAAGCAAAATAAATATTTTTATTTTTTGGTAAAAAAATTCAAGTTATGCAAGATGAATAGTTCAGGGGAGCAAAATATAATTAATCCTCTATTCCTAATGCCCTACACAAGGCAATCTACTATATAATCTCCGAAATTCTTACAAAAAGATCGTGTTTTTGTAAGCCAAGAGAAACCAAGGAGCCATGGGAAGTATAGAAGATATCCTACAGGAGCTTCTCAATGTCGAGGTCGAACTTCAAGATGTTCAAGGTTTTTATTTATTTTTGCTCCAATTATCTTTTTCCATCATTTCTGTACTACTAATTTTCTATTTTTGAATAAAAGTTTTGTTTTATACTATTTATGTGTCACAGACCAATTAAAGAAATTGATAGACCGCCAAGATGAGTTATATGAAAGGCAATCTGAACTTAAAGCCTTATTGGAAAGCTGTGATTCATCATCATCCAGAAGAAGCCCTATTAATGATGGCTCGTCTGTTTGCACTGAGAATTGGTCAGGGGCATTTGAATGGGATTCTAATGCTGATGATATTAGGTTCAATGTTTTCGGCATACCTACTTATCGTGCAAATCAGCGAGAGGTTGGTGTTTTCTCAGCCATGATTTTTGTAATTCCCTTGTAGGATTTAAATCTTGGGAAAATTAGTGGAAAGGGACGCTTGAAGCCCCAGCCAATTAGGAGGACACGATTTAGACTATTAATATCATATAAGGCATTTGTACTTACTTTTGTACCGGAATACAGAATGTCCCTTTGTCTGTTATGAAATTGTGCTAAAGAAAATTTGCACAGTTGCATAGAGAAATAGAATAATGTCATTTATCTGTAATTACTAGTAAAACCTGTGCCCTCTTTATTAAAGAAGGCCCTAAATTTTGAAGTCTTACTTCATTTTATAATTTTGGCAGGTTCGTGGAAAGTATTTATGTGAATTTGCATTTCTTTTAAGAATTTTACGGGAGACCAACAAAGTTTCTAATTTTCCACTTGATGTTGTTGGATTAGACGCAACAAGTAACTATTCTAGATGGTCCCAGTGATCTATTATTGGATGAGACAATGAGGGATTGATGTTATTTTTCCTATAATTCTAAGTGTTTTTCAGATTATATTTTTTAACTTATTTTTTCCATGATGTCTTCTATACTAGCTAGGGCAATGGGAACTTTTTGGGCAACTGCCTTAATGATGAACGCAATGATTTAGTTATCCCATGTTGAGGAAGTACTGACATCGTGTTACCTGTGGTTATCGACACAGGAGAGCACATGCTTGATTGAAAACATTTTGTTAGATTGTAATCTATTGCATGTTAGATTGAGCAATGGCTCCACCATCAGTGGTGTACTTTCAATATGAGGTGCCTCGGGAATTATATGCAATACGGAGGAGAGGAACAATAGTTGAAATCTTTATGCAGATTAGAATCCATATAACTTGCGTTGTCTTCTATTGACATTAAAGCATTGTGTTCTAGACATAAAAGCAAGTACAGAAAAGAATTTTAGCAGTTTAATAATCTGGTTTTATCAAAGTTCCACTGTTCTATGAGGGAAAATGTAAAAGCTTTTGCTTCTACTAGGTGGTGTTAACAACTTCTTAGTGTTGTTCCATGCTGAGTAGCATACCAATAAGCTTTTTGGATCATGAAGGGTGAGAAATTAAAATAATTTTTTATCCCCTCCTTTCTTACATCCTTTATTTTAGTAGAGAGACAGTTAGTGTGGTACTTGTGGGATCCAAACCTTTCTTGATGCTGGCACGAATTTGCAATTTAAAGTCACAGGAAAGGAAGACAAATTATCCCCGTGGATGAATTTTATTCTAGCACAATTATTGGAGGAAATTTAGCTGAACAGCACAGAATAGGTAGATTTCTCAATAGAAATCGCACTGTTTTTGTAGGAGACATAAACCATCACAATTTTCACTATGTTTCCCATAAACCATAACTGACTTATATTTTGTTTTTTCTCCGGGTGGTGAATGTGTAGTAATTATGATCTCTTTATCATTTCAAAGCAAAAATTCACCTCGCTTTGCTAAATAATTAACTCAAAAGAATATTCACAAATGGGAACTGCAAGAAATTTATTGTCATAATGCTAAAATATCTTTTCGAGGTTTGGATGCCTAATGTTTATGCAACCTCAATTCAGGTGGTTAAGCGTAAAGGGTTTTTTTCCCTCTTTCCTGACTCTCTTTTATACGTTCTACAAGAACTTACCCTAAGGAAGTCATAATTGTGCTGCTGGACTTTACATTTTCTTTGTGCTGCTTCATTCTTTATTCAGAGGTCAAGATCCATTATTCATCAGTTTCTTTTATTGGCCAAAAAAGAGGTGGTTACTAATAATGAGCTTGCTTCATAATTTTGAAGTTTCCTAAAGATTATGATCCTTCCAAGGGTAGTGGAATTGAACTTAAGAGAATTGTTGAAGATCTGTCTGCCTCTTTATGTCATTTTTTCCCCTTAGTTTTTCCACTCTGTTACTCCATTCCATTATCATATTTTCTTACAATGTCTGCAACTAAGGTTTCTCAAATCCATTATCAGAATCTCTTCCTTTGGTATTGGAAAGGACAATCTGCGTGGCCTTAAAACCATGGTTACAACAAATTGCGCACCACCCTATAATTTGCAAACTGCAACTCATGATCCTGTCGGGGATCATTGGCTGTTGGATTGTTGTTTTTAGGGTTCCAGTTTCAAAAAAGGAAGAGCCATATAAAGTTGGAGAGTAGTGAGGAAGGACATAGGAGTTGGCCTAAAAATTGGAAACTAAAGACAGGAAAGGGTTTGAGAGTTGCCAAAATTCAACCCTTTTTTTGAAAAACTTATATAGGAGAAATGGATTATTTTTAGCTTGAAAGTAGGGACTGGGAGGATAACAAGTAGAACATTTTGTATTCTTTTAGGAATTTTTTTACCCTCTAAAAAAAAAAAAAATCTTGTGAGTACTAAATTGCTTGTGTTTTTAATGTATTGTATATTTTTAATTTATAGTTACACCAAAAAGCTAAAAGTAGGAAAATAAGCCTTTAATAGTGTTAGTTATCTCACATTTTCATTTTGGGTAAACTAATTTCCGTCCTCCTAAATATTTATAGAAATCTACACTTAGTATTCTACATTCCCTTTTTCATTCTGCATTCCAGAACGATCTTAGCTCCAGGTTTGCTTACTTGAAACACTGACAATGTGCATGGGAAATCTATTGCTGGGATTATTCAAGAAATAGAAAAATTTGGTTTCTTAGTCACTACTGTTGAAGGTTAGGTGAAGTGAAAGAGCTTTAAGTTCATTTAGACTCATACTAGCTAAGTTTGTTTTGTCCTTTGGATAGCGTTTAAAAACACAAAACTGGGATTTGACTCGAAAAGTTATTGAGTATACTCGGAAACTTATTAAGTAAAATAGTGAAAACTTGGAGATCTAAGCTATATGCATTTATTCTAAAAATTAGTTTGATTGTTAAAATGTACGAATTTTTTTTTATGATTGTTATACATATTATCAATTTAGAAATTTTATTCACAATTTATCATGTTTGTTACTTTTAAA
>CM045557.1:12435767-12472923 GCA_024721245.1 Mitragyna speciosa
CAACAATAAATTAAAAGTAGTGAAAGTGCCTCCCTTTACTAATACTTAAGAAAAAAATAAACATGTCAAGGTATTAAGATATAAATAAATAAAGCATAGAGTGTGTAAATGCGAATTCTACCAAGCTAAAGGGACTAAATTGTGAACTCTACAAAGTTAAGGGGTAAAAATTAGACATTCAAATAAATCCAAGGAGTAGTGATGCAAATTAAAGCAAATTGGGGTAAAATAGTAAATTCTAGTGAACACTTGACATAATTGCAATTAATTAGGATTTAATTGAAAGAAACTAAACTTAAGGGAGGCAATTTGTAATTAATAAGGACTTAATTTGCAGAAAACAAAATGCGCAGAGGATTTAATGACAATAGTCAGGACTCTAGAACTAAAAGGCAAAAGTTTATTCTATACTAAAATTAATAAAAGTCTTTAAACAAAATCAAAATCCTAAACTCTTCCCCAAAAAAAATCAAACACCCCCTATCGTCTTCTTTTTCTTGAAAATAGAGAACTTTCCCTAAATCCTAATCTCCCATAAATATCTTAAATTGAAGACTCAAATTCCTCAAAAAAATCAATTTCTTAAATTAACAAACAAACAACCTCAAATCCCCCAAAATACCCAAACTTCTTTCGGCTTCTACAACCCCTTCCCACACCAAATCATTCTTAATTTTGAAAACTCTCCTAAATTTGTGGCAAATTAGTAAGTATTTGAACCACAAAAATTGAAAGAAAAGGGACCTAAGATTTTTACTATTCTTGGCGAGAAGAAAAAGGGGCTAGTAGTGATAGTTTGAGAAGCAAGTGCATTGGTGGCACGATGTGGCGGCGGCAATAGGTGGATACTTTTTGATTCAGGCAGTGGTTATGTCGCAGTGGATTGGTCACTGATTACAGGAGTTGTGCGCTGGCGTAAAAGTGTATGTGGCCATGTTTGTGGGTCTTTGGCGGATGATTTGCGTGGAAGTGGAAGAGTTAAGGTGGTGGCGCAGACATAGTGGCAGTTAGAATGGTGATTGTGGGCTGGAGATTGGTAGCATTGTGAGCTTCGGTGGTTGCTGGCCAAATGGTGTAGGATTGGTTGCATTGGTTTTAAAGATAGCTTTATGGGTTGTTAGTGATAGCTACGGTGGTTTGGGTGGTGGAATTTGATTAGTCCGGTGGTAATGGGTTAGAGGTGTGGTGGTCAATGGTGGTGAGATTAAAGATTGGGGCTATTTACGATTCTATTTTGGTGTTGATTGTGGCTGCTTTTGGAGTCAATTGAGGGGAGTAGTGACTGTAAGATGGTACCAGTAGAGTTGGTGGTTATGTTGTAATTTGCCGTGAGTGGTTGTGGTTTGGTGATCGACCATGGTTGTGTGAGGTGAATTTTGGCTGTCATTTGGGGCTAATTGTAGTGTGAATTTGGGTGGTAAAAAGAGCTGATAGTGGTGGTGGTTTTGGTAGTGAAGGAAGTGGTTGTGGATAGGGCTTTGGGTGGTAAATTGGTAGTTGTTTTGAGCTACTTTGGTCATGTGGTTGGCAGAGATGGCGGTGAACGGTGATTTTGGGTGAAGGAAGAAGGTGGTTTTGTGGAGCAGAGGTGGTTGGTGGTTGAGACTGGTGGGTATTGGCGGTGGAGGAGAAATTGAGGTTTATGGTGACAATGAGTTTTGGAATTGGACTGATGGTGTTTTAGGTGGTTGAGGCTTGGGCTTTTGGTGGTTTGCAAGCTTGTAACAGTGGCTAGTGTGAGGTGGTTGATTAGTGGGCTGAGGCTGTGATAGGGAGAGGGAGATCAATGGTGGTTGAATGGTAGTTGGCTATGGTGGTTCAAGATGGTGGAAGAAAGTTATGATTTAAACTCTAAAGAAAAAAATTTCCAAAAACTCCAAAAATCATAAGAGCAGCTGATTTCTTTCAAGAACATCACAAAGAGAACTATAAATCCATAAACAACATATTAAGTTATTACCTTATAGTAAAGATTAGTGATGTGAATAGTTGAAATTTATGACCTTCTTACTGGCTTAGTGGTTGATGAACAGTGGCAGGAATTTTCTTGATGTGTGTGTTTGTACGTGTGTTTTGCATGTGTGTGTTTGATCTGAGTATGTGAAAATTTGGCATGTTTGTGTGTGTAGTAGATCTTACTGTATGAGATTTTAGTGTATTTATGTGTGTAATAGATCTTAGTGTGTGAGATTTTGGTCTGTTTATGTGAGTAGTAAATTTTAGTGTGCATAGATTTTGATGTTTTAGTGTGTGTTAATAGGGACTAAAAAAATCTACCTAGCTTTTTTTTCTCTTTTTTTCTTTTTAAATAGAGCTTTTATACTATAAAGGGATACGACTTGGGAAGTTGCTAGAAAGCTTCCCAAGTCTTGTCCTTTAAGAGTAAACAAAAGACTAAAAAATTATTAATCAAATTACCGTTTTACCCCTCTAAAAAACTAATTTTAACATAATTTTTAAAAAATGCCATTGTCCCTCCTAAAAATATCAAAAATTAAGAAAAAACCAAATACGCAAATTATGAATTTTACTAACAAAATTCGGGTGAAGAAAACACTCATGTATCAAAATAATCATTTTAACGCAAGACCACGTTATTCATAGAAAAAATAGTTTTTGACCAAAATTTTTATCAAAGTTGAAAATATACTTAAAAGGATGAAATATGAATTTAGGACTCAAAAATGGATGAAAAAGGCATTCACAAGGTGAAATGATGATTTTGCCCTTAAGTTGGTGTGATATACAAAAAAAGAATAGTTGACCTCAAAAAATTATTAAAAATTAGAAATAGATTTAAAAGGATGAAATATGAATTTAAGACTCAAAATAGGGTGAAATGATAATTTTGCCCATGAGCTGATGTATTATACAAACAATAGCAGTTGACCTCAAAAATATTATCAAAAATTAAAAATAAATTTAAAAGCAAAAAATATGAATTTAGGACTTAAAAATTGCGAAAAAGGCATTCATGAGGTGAAATGATAATTTTGCCCCTTAAATGATGTAATATATAGAAAAATAGCAGTTGGCCTCGAAAAAATTATCAAAAATTAGTATTAGACTTAATAATATGAAAGATGAATTTAGGACTCAAGAATGGGTGAAAAAAGCGTTTGCAAGATAAAATGATAATTTTGTTCTTGAGTTGATGTAATATATAGAAAAAATAGCAGTTGCCCTAAAAAAAAGTACAAAAATTTAAAAACATGTACGAGAGCATAAATGTGAATTAGAAAACCAAAAATGGGTAAAAAAACATTTACATGTTGAAATTACCGTTTTGTCCCCCTAGAATTGCTGATTTTGCCATTTTAACTAGAAATTGAAATTTGATCCCAGAAAAGGTGAAGATGTCCCCCCAATGTTAGAAAAATAAGTAGTGTGTCAAAATTTAATATCGATAGGTTTAACATTTGTGGTAACTTAATCACCTATTGTAAATTATTTAGATGTTACTTGATATTGAAAAAAGCATTTAACATTGAAATATGGTATATGAAGCCTACAATGTGCACTTGGAAATAGTGGTACAAGTAAGTGGATTGAGGTTGTTTAAGACCACAATTCATGCATTTCACAAGGATTTATCATGAAAATAGTTGAATTTTAGTCAATTCATTGTAAGAACGAATCTTGATTTCATATGGAATTGCAATCCTTAGCAAGACAAGTCGATAATAGCAATGTTTTTATTTATTCAAACATATATGTGACAATTAGCGGACTCTATACCCTATTACTTATATGTTGTGAATTCTTCTATTAATTTTACTTCAAGTATTTTGCGCACAACCTATTTTATGATTTGTCTAGATAATGAAGTGAGTGGAAAAGCCTTGGTAGTTGTGACATTATTGTTTCCTCGAAGAATTGACTCTAATATTCCCCTACTACAATTGACCCATGCACTTGTGGAATAAGGGATATTAGGTTAATTTATTGCTAGTTTGTGTGTGTATTGGCATGATTTTATTGCATATTCTATAATCTTAATACCATCTGTAGACACCAAATTTTGACACACCATTTATTTTCAAACACTAGGGGGCATGTTTGCACTTTTTGGGACAAATTTTAATTTTTAATTTTTCAATAATCTGGGGGGCAAAATAGTAATTTTATCTGTAAATATTTTTCTATCAGCTTTTGGGGGTTTTAAATTCATATTTTTACTTTTATGTGAATTTGTTAATTTCTTATGATTTTTCTGGATTTAATTGGTCTTCTTTATATTTTTACCAGCATAAGGGCAAAATGATAATTTCACCTCGCGAGTACCATTTTAGCTCATTTTAAGTTCCAAATTCATTTTTCTAATTCTTTAAGAATGTTTCTGAATTTTCTTGATTTTTTCAGAGATGATTACTATTTTTTCTATGAATTTTCATTGCCCAAGGGCAAAATTGTCATTTTATAAATTAAATTCATTTTTCACCAATTTTGAGAAAAAAATGCATTTTCTAGTGTTTTAAGCTTATTTGTAATTTTTGATAATTTTTTGAGGACAATAACTATTTTTTTGTGAATTTTCATTGTCCGAGGGCAAAATCGTTATTTTACAAATTAAATTCATTTTTCACAAATTTGAGTCAAAAATGCATTTTCTAGTGTTTTAAGCCTATTTGTAATTTTTGATAATTTTTTGAGGACAATAACTATTTTTCTGTGAATTTTCATTGTCCGAGGGCAAAATCGTCACTTTACAGTTTAAATTCATTTTTTGTCAAATTTTGAGTCAAAAATGCATTTTCTAGTGTTTTAAGCTTATTTGTAATTTTTGGTAGTTTTTCGAGGTTAATAGCTATTTTTTTGTGTATTTTCGTTGCCTAGGGGCAACATCGTCATTTTACACTCCGAGCGCGTTTCTATCAGTTTTGAGCTCTAGTTTTTATTTTTGAAATCTAATGTGAATTCTTTTTGAAAATTTAGAGATCGCTGTCATATTTCTTGTATTAATTTTTAATTTTAGGGTTAAAAAATATTTTTTTAATAATAAAATTAGCATTTTTTAATACCGGTGGCATTTTCGGTATTTTATAGCATTCTTGGCCAACAAGACAAGTGGCCTATAAATACTCTTTTTAATCAGCAGAAAAAGAGGAAGAAAATAGAAACCCTACAAACATGTTTGCTTTTTATGATTTTTAGATTAAAACACACACTCTTCACTCAAAAACACACATACTACAGCTCCACCTTCAATTAGGTACTGTTCATCATCATTAGGGTACTATTCATCAGTCTAAAAATTTGACTACTATTCATCTTCAACCTCAAGCCTCATCTACCGTTTATGCTTAATCCATTTTCAAGACTAAAAGGTGTGTTCTTCTTTTTAATTTGGTTCACTTTTCTTTCATTCATAGATAAATCTGATAATTGTATGTATTTGTTTGAGACTTTTGTTGAAGATTGTTTAATCTATTCTGAATTTGAGTGTTCTTGTTCTTGGTTTTTATTTATCTCCCCGGGTTTATGTTTTCTTCTTTTGGGTTCATCTCTTCCATCGTCTGCTCTCTCTCTCTGATTAACAAATCACCATCCCATCACACATCTCTCTCCTCCCTCTCCTTCTCTACCCACATCAGACTACCACAGGACCACTGTGCCACCGTTACTCCCTACCTCCACCATGAGCCACCACAAACTCTCAAAACCCCAGCAATCTCTCTGCCAAACTACCACCAACAAATTGCCCAATCCCTACAAATTATCACCGCAGCTCTCCCCTTGTAACAATGCCAACCTCCAGGACCATCCATCAGGAATCACAACTAGCCCAAGACTCCACTGACACCACTCACCTACAATGAAAGTAGCAAACACAAATAACACAGAAAATTACCACAAAAATAACCGGTTTATCCCCTCACATTAATCGCCACCTATCTACCCCAATTCAATTGCTCCAACAACTATCACCACCTAGTACGTTCATCTTCACCAAGCCACAAAACTACCGTTGCCAACCCATGCAAAGATCACAACTTCCCTGCCCAATCAAAAGCCATGGCCTCTACCATCATTCACCAACCAAAGCCCAAAGTCATTGCCCCCACACCAGCACACAAGAGCCACCCAAGCACAAAACCCCCATCTAGATCAAGGAAACCACCAAAGCAATCACCCGAACAACCTGCAAATCACCAAGTTCTCTTCCCTTCCACCTTTCCTCCACCTGCTCAAACCCAAATTTCAATCCCCACAGCCACCAATCACAGTCCAATAGCTTGCCATCAACACGATAAACACCATTAAATCTTCAGCAATCACCACCGAAGTGATGACCCCCACAAATCGCAAGCCCCAACCATGGCCAATTTTCACTTCGCTAGCACACACCTCATTAGCCCTTCCCCACGAACCACCATCAGCAACCTCCCACCACCACCACACATCTTCAACATGCACAAAAATAAATAAAACAACCCAAACACAAATAGCAACTCATCGCCATTCACCTCCCCTGCCACAAGGTCCCTGATCACTCACAAACCAAGCACAAACATCACCACCACCTCCCTTCCTATACAGCCCTCCAATCGGCCTCGCTGTCTGACATCCCCACTGAAATCACACGTGCACAACCCACTGCTACATGCCACCTCATCGTATCCCAATGTCCGCCTACCTGCCCCTGCCACCATCTTGATTCGAGCTTCATCGAAGGAAGCCATCGATTTGGGAAAAATTGATCATCGATTTCCCACGAGAAAGAGACCGAAAGAGCGAAAATAGAGCAAATAGAAAGAAAGAAAGCTAGAAAAGAATCAGAGAGAGGAAATAGATGAGAGACAGAGTGAGAGGGAAAGAAAGAAAGTGGAATCGAGAATAGAGAGAGGAAGAAGAAATCAGCAAAAGAAAATAGGGAAATGACAAGAACAGAAACTTGGATAAATAGAAGAGGGAGCAAGAAAGGGAAGAAGATGAAAGCTGAAGAAAGAACAAAAAGAATGAAAAAGAAGAAAAAGATCAGCGAGAGAGAGAGAAGAGAATCGGCGGGCGAGGGAGAGAGAAGAAGAAGAAGGAGGGAGAGAGAGAAAGAGAGAGTGAAATTAACAAATTTTGGGAAAATTGAAATATGATGAGGGAGAAAAAGAAAAAAATAACCAATAGAAATTTTAGGAAGGGATGTGTTTTTGTGTTTTAATTCAGTTTAGTTAGTTTTCTTTAATTTAGTTAATTTTCTGATTTAGTTTAATTAGGTTGGTTTAGTTGGTTTAGTTGATTATTTTGGTTAATTAGTTCAGTTAATTAAGTTAATTTGGACACTTAAATTATTTATTGAATTCAGTTAGTGCTTTTTGGTTATTTTATTAGTGCATAATTATTCTTTTTATGTTTTAGTCCTTGAAGTCTTGGGTAGTTTTGTTGTTTTGTTTGCACATTTTAATTTATGCATTTTAGTCCCTGTTTAGTATAAATTGGCCCCCTTAAGCTTTATTTCTTTCAATTATGTTTTGAATTAATTGCAAATTGCTTCACTCTTGATTAAATTCACCGCTTTGCCCCCCATTTTACTTTAATTACATTTCTATCCCTTATGTTTTTCGCAAATTTCTTATTTTACCCCTCAAGTTTTATAGAATTTTATTCTTAGTCCCTTTAGTTGTTAGAATTTACTATTTGCCTCCCAATTTTGTTAATTATATTTTTGTCTTTAGACTTGTTTCGATTTTTAATTTTTGTCCCAATTAGTTTAAATTTACTATTTGGCCTCAATTTATTCTACTTTTTATTTTTTCCCTCTAGACTTGCTATAATTTACATTCTTCTAATGTGTTAATATTTCATATTTTACTCTTTATTTTTAAATAGTTGTCCCTTTAACTTGTGTGTTCATTTTTTAAGCTTTGGTCCTGGGTCTCCAAAGAGGTATATCGATTTCTTGTTATTTTCCTCTTTATGTGCTCCAATATGCTCCAATGTGATTTTATGCATTATTTTAATTTGTTTATTTCTTATTTTGGATATTTGTTGCATGTTCATGTATTTAATTTATTTAATTTTTGAATTTTTATTATTATTATTTTGAAAAAATATTATATTTTGTATTTAGCTAATCAATGTAATAGTCAGATTATTTTTCTCATATTTTAGCAAAAATTGTGTAATTAGATAGAAAATGTAATAGACAGGGCATTTTAATTTCTCCCTTTAAATTGTAAATCAAACCCCCCGATGTAATAGTGAGGGTTTATTTGCTTTTGTGTGCTTATATGTTTTACCGCTTTCTTTAGGATTTTGCATCTAGATATTATGTCTATGTGTTATGTGCTCCTACTTGACTTTATATGTCTTTATATGTTTAATTTGTTGTTAATTCACGCTTTACTATTTAAATCCATGTTTTATGTTATTCCGTCACCACACTAGTCCAATGCTAGTTGTGGCTCATCGTTTCCCAGCTAGTCCAAAGCTAGTGGGAATCCCTAGAAAGGGCTAGTCCAACGCTAGACCCTTAGAACATTTTAGTGTTAGGTGCATTCGTATGCATTTCATATTTCACACACTTCTAGTTTTCTTTCCATGAGGCATGATTTTATTATTACTATTATTATTATTATTATTATTATTATTATTGTTTTTGACACATTTTTAAAATGCATGACATCTAGGTTGCATCTCACTTAGAAGTTAGGACATTTGTGTGATTCGACTAGAAATAGTCGCCTACTCACTGTGGGAAGCGGTGGCGTACAGGCCGTTCCCCCCTCTGTGAGTAGAAACATTCAGTTACGAGTTATTAGTTCCCCGTACCCGTCCTGTTGCATACCCACCTTCTTTCTTCACTTATTATATTACATTATTATTTTCTTTTCTTTTTGCATCACATTTTGCATAAAACTCGTGACTCCCTTGAGGTCTCGACTCGGGTTTTCGTAATTAATGTGATAATTCCGACCAAGCCCTGGCGGTACATTTCGACCCTCCCTATATCCACATTTAGACTTAGGATTTGCATTCATTTAGATACGTCCAAACGCGATAGAATCTAGGGTTAATTTAGAAAATTTTTATTAAACCTCGCAACTAGTCTCGGCTAGGTTGAAAGGGTGCCTTAGGCGCAAACCTTTACCTTCCCTTTCTTCAAATGTGACTCCCGAACCTTTTTCTCTCGTTTTTCGTAGATCGGAGTCAAAAAAGGATTTTAAATGATTTTTCTAAAATTTTTATTTTTATTTTGTTAAATGATTTTTCGGGTGACTTTGTACATCCTAACTCAGTACCGAGTGGCGACTCCATTTTTCAAATAAAACCTTTTTTCAAAATTAGATGGCCAAAACTGTCGCATTTTTTAGTCTTGGCCTTACTTTCTTTTGAAATACCATTTTTTCTAAAAATACATTTTTTAACTAAAAAATCGATTTTTATCACACACGCACCATTTTTCCAAAATCTATCTTTTCAAAGGGATCTCAGACCGAACCGTCCTTTTTGGGACGCGACAGTCAACGACCCCACCAGTACCACTTTACCTATGATTTTTAGGACGCGACACTATCACATCAAATTTTTGGCATAGTTGCCAGGGAAACAATAGAAACTTAGGCAATATCAAGACAAACACAACCTTTATTATCCTAGATGTTTTTATATTTTGTTATTTTAATCTCTCTTGTGTTGTGTTTGTGGGTACTTGGTGGTTTCAAATTGAAAGAAGTTATAGAATTGATTCAAGCATTTCATCAAACACATGATGGATATGTTCATAAGAATGCATATGAATGATGTCTTGCCTGAAGTTTCAATGCCACAGGATAGCATTCAAAGTAAAGAACAAGAGGTAAGTGTAAATAATTTCAAATTTGATCCAGAAGTTTTTGTTATAGTTCAACATGATCAATTTGAAGGAAATCTAAATGAAAATGCTTATTTTCATTTAGCTAATTTTTTAGATTTAGTTGATCTTACGAGTTTTGATGGATACAATGGAGTGAATAAGCATGCTACAAATAAGATTGTTTCCATTAACACTAATTCATAAAGCTAAAAATTGGCTAAGGCCGTTTGGACCAAACTATTTCACTAGTTGGAATGTGTTATCAAGTGCTTTCATGAAGAAATATGGCATGCATTATTAATATGTGGAAGCTACTATTGATTATGAGACAAATATGAATGATATTAGTGGTACTACATATGGAGGTGACCATGAAAATCAAGAATATGCTAGATCGGATAATGTACAACTTTATGATACTCAAAATATCTCATATGTCAGCATTACTAATCTAACTTGTGAAGAAGATAATTGTAGTTGTCAAGTGAGCATGTATGATAATAACAAAAAGGAAAAAAAATGGCATATTATGTGATTCTCTTTCATTTGGATGCGCATTTGAACATAAAATGTGAATAATGAACATGCATGTGAAGAAAAATTTGAAAATGAGGCAATGAATTATGATGCTCAACATGTTGAATGTCCTATTTGTGAAATCATGCGTGATGTTCATGAAAATGAATGTGAAAGCATGTTTAGCAACCATAATGTTGTTGATAATGCTGTATGTTTTGTTTTGTGCAGTGGAAACATTGTGTTATTCCAATGTGGAAAACTTAATGAAACACAAGTAGCACACACTCATAAGAACATATCCAAAATGGTTCCTCATGATGATGATAATTATGATTTGAGATATGATGAGTACGTACATGATGGTTGTTTTGAGCATGTTGAACTATGGCTTGAATTTTCTACCTTTGATCATAATGAGACACAAATGTGTGAAATGAAGTTTGAGTGTGATAGGGTAGTGGAAAATAGGGAGATTAATGACAAGGCTAAATTTTTCATTTCCCCTATTTTTAAATCTATGCATGATAAAAATGAATATGTTTGTAAAAAAGCAGATGAAAATGTGAAAAATAACAATAATGATTAATGTGAAATTTCTCATACTTTTGATGAGTATGATAATTCTATGGATGAAAACAAGCATGTTCATGATATGGGAGTGAAGTACGATGAAATGTCATGTGAATTGCTTGATTATGAAAATCATCTTTCTTTCAATTTTGATATTGATTTTATTGGTACTTATGCTATGCTAACACAAGAGAAGAGTCTAGCTAAATTTGGTTGTGATTTCCTCGTCAAGTGCTTTTCTCTTGTATCTTTAGTGGTTAATAGATTGAGAACAAAGGAGCACAAATTTTTGTTCAAAGGATGTACTCATATTTGCTAAATCAATTGAGCATTAAAGGTGTGTTACATCTTTTGTGGGATACTCCAACTAGTGAGACGGTTGGAGGTCTAGCTCTAGACTTTAAATGAAGTGTTTGGGGAGGGGGGGGGGAACCTAATGTTTTTGGTAATTTTAGTTACTTTGATGTGTTTTATGTTTTATGTGTGTTTTGAAGTTAGTTTGGTTGATTTGTTTAGTTTGAATTTGAGTATGAAGCATTAAATGCAATCTTTGAGGTTTCATGTCTAAACTTGGATATTTGATACCCGTATTTCATATCTTTTGAATTTCATGTATTTAGAAAGGTTAGACATCTTGGTTTCATCATTTGGAATATGTTTTGAAGTGGTTTAGTAGTTAAAATGAATGAAGAAACCACATTGAGTTTCAAAGTTACTATTCTATTGGGTTACTATTCATGAACTAGATTCAATTGAGTAATTTGACTCTCATTTTATACTCCATGGACATTTGATGTATAAATTGACTTTGAGAAATTTTTTTTTATCATTGGAAACTTGTTTAAAGTGTTTGTCAGGTTGGAATCAAGCAAATAACCAAATTGATGAATTAAATTGAATGGTTACAATTCCATTGGTAACTATTCACTTAATGAGAGTTGCTTTGTTAATTTTAGTTCTCATTTTGGAATTTTCATGTATTTCAAGCTTAAAAATCATGTGAACAACTTTATTTTAACATTAGAAATATGTTTGTTGTAGCACCCTAGAAAATGCACATATAAGAGACATTTTCTTTTCTTATTTAGGGTTAAGTGTTAATCCTTGATTTATTAGTTGGGAGATTTCTTGAGTTAATTAGGTTAATTAGCTAAGATTTTCATTTTGAAGCAAGAACACTTAAGTACTAAAGTTAGAATAATTCTACTTGACCATTTAACTTATATTAGTGTTTAAATTTTGACTAGTTCATTTTACTATTTTCTAGTCTTTTGGCTACTTGAAATTTTGCCCAATTTTATTCAAAAGTTTCACTTATTTTCTTGTTTTATTTTCTTTAACCTTGGCTGGAATTTTTCTCTTTCCTTTCTCTCTCTTGGCCGAAAATTCTTCTCTCTCTTTTCTTTTCTTTTGGCCGAAATTTCTTTTTCTTTTCTTTCCCTTAGGGCCGGTTTCTCTCTTCTATTTTTGTTCTATTTTGCTTTAATAATTTATGTCTAATTATTGATTATATTAAGTGGTAAGAGTTATTAATCTTCACCAATTAAATTAATCCAAGTAGCTACTATTGCATTAAAAGACTAACTATTTACTTTACTCTTGTAAGATTTTAATTGGACCACCATTTTCCCATCTTTTCTTCTTTTCTTTTTCATTTTTCCTAGACTATTTCTTTCTCTTTTTCCCTTCACCTTGGCCGGCCATGCCTTTTCTTCTTCTTCCCTCATTTTTGCTCTCAATTTCTTGGACTTTCATCTCTCAAGTTGACACAAATCAACCATAGGAAGTGGACTTCTATCTTTTCTAAGCAAAGTTCTAAGCATATCTAAGGTATTTACCATGAACTTACCTTATTAATTTCATGTTTTAAGTAGTTTTTATGCAAGTTTAATACCAAGTTTCTTGTTAATACTACTTGAAGAAATTAGTTAAAACTTGATATATACTTGCTATATAAAGTGTTCTTGTGGTTAGATAGACTAGTATGTGGCCTTTAAACCTTGGAAATTTATGTTTTATATGTGGTTTAGTTGAGGACTTAAGTTGGAACTCAAGAACACTTAAAACAGTCATGCTGGACCAGTTTTAGTAAAACTTTCATAACTTGGTGTAGATAGCTTGGATTCGAATGATTCTTGTTGTTTTAGAAACTAGATTCATAGGGCTTTCAAACGGTATAAAGCTTGCATGGTGGTTCATTGTGTACTAACCGCAGAAAGCTTGCAAAGTTGGCTGAAAATTTGATTCTGCGTGAAACAGTTTTGATGATGAGCCAACTTGAGGGCTGATTTTGAACCTGTTCTAGTTGGAATTTGGATTGATGATCTTCACGAAAGTTGTAGCCCTATAAACGTACTTTAAAACCATGTAATCATAATTCCTTAGTTCTTAATGGATTGACCCCAGAAATGGCACGAAGTTGGCTGAAAACCAACCCTGTGCAGATTTGGGTGATGATTCTTAGAGTAGGGATTTTGAATTTGAGTGGAATCTTGATTGAATGTGAGTTTAAATTGAACATAGAAGTTGTAAAACTTGTTGAATTGGATTGGATGGTTGATTTTCTTGCAGGTTTTAAATTTTTGGGTTAGTCCGGTTATAGGGAAAATGCTGCCGAAATTTCGGTAAAACCTAAGAAATAAAAGTGATTAGGCTATGATTTAAGACTCTATAAGCTGTAATTTAGTGATTTAAGCGTGCAGAAATTTTTGTAGATTAGCTATTAGTGAATTAAACCTCTCCGAGCAAAACCCTAGAAAGTTAGAAAACCCTAATTTCGAAAACCCTAAACCCTAGGGTAAAACCCTAAGCTCCAAAACCCTAGAAACTTAACCCTAGAAAGACTTGGGGTATTTCTTGAATTTCCTTATGAAATTTCTTAGATTTTAGTCAGGGTTTTTACACGATTCTTTCTCGTGAATTTCAGGATCCGAAAGTGAGACCCGACCTTTCTACGAGATATTTTCTTAGGCACCAGGTGAGTGTTCTTCTGTGTGCATGATGCATGAAATGCCATGTCATACTAGTTATTATTATTTCCATGCATGAAATGGTATGATTACACTTGACATGAGTATATAATAAAAATGTGTTATTTGAGGAAAGATGTGTACTTTATCGCATCTATTCCGTAATGTGTTACATGCTTTCACTATTTAATGTGTTAATTGTGCTTGTGACTTCCATGGTTAATTTTACTATTTTCCACGGTTAATCAAATTGGGAGCGTATGGGAGAGATATAAGGTGTTGGGCGTTATTTGGTGCTTGTTAATTGTTTATCTGAGTAAAGTCCTGAAAAAGGCTAACTCATGATTGAATTTATTCTTGATCTTGGACTTCCGGGGCTAACTTCACCGTTACTCCTCGGTTAGTCATCCGGGAGCGTTTGGGGTGATATAAGGTGCTGGAGAATATAGGTGCTTGATATTCTTTCCGATAAGAGTTTCATTCCTCAAAGAGGGTAACTCCGGATTGAATTTTACGAGTATGCTGGACCTAAGCTTGCTTCTGCAGTGAGCCCGTATCCGCCATTGACTATTTGTTAATTAATTTGTTCACAAATTGTTTATTTACTCATTAAATATTTTATCGAACAAAAATCACATTTCACTGGTATGATCGCATGACTTGAGCACTCACTGGGCTATTATAGCTCATTCCATTTTATTTGTTTTCCTTTACTCAGGTTACTTGAAAAATTAAAGCTGGACCCACTGGTTTTCGATTATTATGGATGTTGTAACTATTGTAATAGCCGAACTGTGTTAGGCTATTTTTGTGAAAATCATGTATATTATGACTTGTAAACTTGCGGTATGACTTGTACCTTTCAGTTAAATAAGAAGAGTGTATTTTATTTTGTTCCATTTTATTTTAGTTTATTTTATTTTAAGTTAAGTACGCTCGGTCGTTTGCGTGAGTGCGTGAATCGAGACCTGGCGAGAGCTAGGCAGGCAGTCCGCTAAGCCCTTTGGTGCGCCTCTGGGTAAGGTGGGGCTGCTACATTTGTAGTGTTGGATTGGTCAAAAACTTGAACAGGAAAAGTTTGAATTTCAAGTTCATCTTAAAAATCAAAATTTCAGGTTTGACGAGTAGCCAGCTTCGATCCATTCTTATTTCATTTATGTTGATGTTTAGGATGAGTTTAAGGCATGATTTGAAAGTTTGTTGACATAGTTACCTGATTATAAAGTTGTTTGGGCAAAACTTGAGGTTTAAATAGAAAAATTCAGAAATCAAAATGGCCAAAAAATCAGCTTGGAACATACGAAATTGTAGTTGAAACTTCTGCATCCTAGGGGTGATACGTGGGTCAAATCCACAAATCTTGATCCACGGATCCATAGAAAATTGGCCTTCTTTTGTTGCTTTTGTGTGGTTTTGTTTGGAAATGGTTATGGCTATGTTTGTTGGTATTTTGGCAACTTCAAGAGCATGAATGAACACTTTAACAAATTCCAATAGATTGCATTTCCCGTTTCAACATTCTTGCTAGGATGTAAGATTTGTAGGTTTTTCATACAATCATGGTTTAAAAGCAATATTTGGCTTGTTTTCATCAAAACTAATTTGTATATACAAGACATAAGTTGAAGAAGTAATGGTACAATAGGTTTTATGCATATGGTAAATGATTGATGCATGCTTGTATAATGCTACTAAAGGATCCAATGCATGAGTTTATTTGAAAATTATCTTCTAACTAATCTTCCTACTAGATTCCATGAGTTAATTGCACAGTGCTAATACAACACGCAAGCTTGAGAAAGTTAATGATGCAACGCACAAGAGCAAATCTTCAACACATAGTTTGGACACTCTTCAACCAAGCAAGGGGAGTATTCTTGTTCTATTTTTCATTCTTGTCTATTCCTTTACACATTAAGGAAAATGTGCATTCTAAGTGTGGTAGCAAGACTTAAGATACATGGTTGGTTTAGATTGAGATCAAAATTTTTGAAAATTTGCCCAACATTTTTTGAAAATGCTTAATTTTTACATACAAGAGCAATGATTTCATATGATGATTGTTTCAAATTCCTTTCCATATTGAAGTGACTTTATACACTTGAATGAATCTATTCTACATATACTTGGGAAATACTTATTATGTTATTAGAGTTTTGTTCTTTAAGAAAGTATAATTTGTAAAGTAGTTGAAATTATGTCTAAATTTTACATGTTTGGCAAAATTTCTCTTTTTTACTTGATTTTACAAGTTAAATGATGATTATGGTCAATTAGTACAAAGCATATAGTCTATAGTTTAATATTTGAAATGAGGGGTGCTTGTGCTATGAAAATGAAAAAGAATGAAGTAATTTTTCTGGTCCAATGGTTCTTGTGCTTAACAACCGGGGGTCTTCATCCAAAAATGTTGACTTTGCATAAAATGGTGCATGAATTATGAGTAATGCATAACAATTTGAGCAAATAAATTGTTGAGTAACTAGGGATCTTCATCTGGCCAAATGTCGATCTTTGCATAAAAAGGCAATTTTATTTCTCAAATATGCTTTTTGCTAGTTGGTTAATATTGAGGTGTTGAGTAACCGAGAACCGTCATTGGCCAATATCGGTTTTCGCATCAAAAGGCATTTTCATTTTGATTAATCAATGTGCTAAATTATATTCCCTCAAGTGAAAAACAAAAATGATCATAGACATGTGAAAGTACATTGATTGACCATATATTCATTTTCTTGTGAAATTGGGTAAAGCAAAGAATTTTTTTTGAACTAGCTTAATTTTGATATAATTACTTTTCCTTTGCTTGATATTTTGAGTATTGAAGATAAGATAAATGATTGCATAATATCTGTCGCGTCCGAAAATCGTAAAGGTAAAAAGTGTGCTAAGTGGGGTCGCTACCTGTCGCGTCCCGAAAAGACGGTCTAGTCTAATAATGACCCTTTTGAAAAAGCAAGTTTTTAGGAAAAATCGTGCGTGTGTGTGAAAAATCGGGTTTTTATTGAAAAAGTGTATTTTAAGAAAAATGGTATTTTAAAAGAAAATAAGGCCGGGACTAAAAGTGCGACAGGTTTGGCCAACTAATTTTGAAAAAGGGTTTTATTTTATTTTTTAAAAAAAATGGAGTCGCCACTTGGTACTGAGTTAGGGTGTACCAAGTCACCCGAAAAACCGTTTAATAAAAATAAAAATTAAAAAAAACATTTTAAAACCCTTTTTCGACTCCGGTCTACGAAAAAACGAGAGAAAAAGGTCCGGGAGTCACATTTGAAGAAAGGGAAGGCAAAGGCTTACGCCTAAGGCACCCTTTCAACCTAGCCGAGGCTAGTTGCGAGGTTTAATCAGAATTTCCTAAATTAACCCTAAATTCTATCGCGTTTCGACGTATCTAAATGAATGCAAATCCTAAATCTAAATATGAGTATCGAGAGGGTCGAAATGTTCCGTCGAGGCTTGGTCGGAATTATCGCATTAATTGCGAAACCCGAGTCGAGACCTCGAGGGAGTCACGAGTTTTTATGCAAAATGGATGTAAAAAGAAAAGAAAATAATAATATATATAATAAGTGATTGAAGAAAGTGGGGATGCAACACGACGGGTACGGGAAACTAGTAACTCGTGAATAAATGTTTCTACTCACGGAGGGGGGGAACGGCATGTACGCCATCCGCTTCCCACGCAAGTAGATGACTATTTCTAGTCGAATCACACAAATGTCCTAAAGTCTAAGTGAAATGCAACCTATATGTTATGCATTTTAAAAATGTGTAAAAATAAAAATAATAATAATAATAATAATAATAATAATAGTAATAATAAAATCACGCCAAATGAAAAGAAAAACTAAAAGTGTGTGAAATGAGATGAGAGATGCACGCGAATGCTCTTAACACTAAAATGTCCTAAGGGTCTAGCATTGGACTAGCCCGTTCTAAAAAGTCCCACTAGCATTGGACTAACGGGAAAGAAAGAAGTCACAACTAGCATTGGACTAGTGTGGTGACGGAATACCATAAATCATGAATTAATTATTAAAGCATGAATTCAAAGCAATTAAAACATATAAAATCATATAAGATCACATAGGAGCACATAACACATAAACATAATATTCTAGATGCAAAAGTCCTAATGAAAACGGTAAAGGAAATAAACACATAAGCACGCAAAAGCAAATAAATCCTAACTATTACACTGGGGGGCTTGATTTACAATTTAAGGGAGGAAATTAAAAATACCCTATCTATTACACTGTCTATCTATTTACACAATTCTTGCTAAGATACGAGAAAAATAATCTAACTATTACATTGACTAGCTAAATACAAAATATTATATTTTTCAAAATAATAAAAATCTAAAATTAAACAAATTAACTACGTGAATACGCAACAAGTATATAAAATAAAAAATAAACCAATAATAATGCATAAAATCACATTGAAGCATATTGGAGCACATAAAGAGGAAAATAACAAGAAGTCGGGATACCTCTTTAGAGACCCGGTACCAAAGCTTAAAAAAATGAACACACACGTCAAGGTACCACTATGTAAAGTAAGAAAGCATAAAATGTAAAATATGACAAAGTAATTTCAAGAAATTGGGGCAAATGCAAAATTCTAGCAAACCAAGGGGAGTAAAACATAAATTCTAGCAAGAAAAGTGGTAAGAACATTAATTTACAGCAAATATGGAGGTAAAACTGAAAATTTCAGTAGAGTATTAAGGGCTAAAATTAAAAATTCATCAAAATATCGGGCCTTAAAACTAAATCCAATCACTTGAAGTGATTAAAACGAAATTCCAGCAACATATTAAAGACTAAAACACAAATTCTATCAACAATTGGGGGCTAAAACAAAATTTCCAGCAATACACGAAAACCAATTGAAAAATCCAGCAAAACAAGAAGAACTAAAATTGAATTTCCAGCAAAATATATGGACTAAAATGAATTTCCAGCAACAAGTAATGACTAAGAATTAATTTCCAGCAAACAGTGTGGGATAGAAATGAATTTCCAGCAATACACAAGGGTCAATTAAAAAAAAAAATCCAGCAAACAATAAGGACTGAAATTGAATTTCCAGCAAACTATAGAGATTAAAATGAGTTTCCAGCAACAAATAATAGCTAAGAATGAATTTTCAGCAACCATAAAGGATCAAATTATAAATCACAGCACATTGGGCTTGAAGTTGATAAATTACAGCAACTTAAGGTGTCAAAATTGCAAAAGAATCAAGAAAGAGAGCATGAAAACACCCCCAGCATCTTCACGTTTCAGTCATCTTTAAACTACAACTACTATAAAATAATAAACTACAACTACAATCAAATAAAAAATAGAACAAAATAGAGCAAGACCAAACCCACCCCAATTCGGTTTCTTCTTCTTTTTTTTTTTTTTTTTGACCCAATTTCGTTCCTTCTCTATTCTTCTTCTCCCCTGCTCCCTCAGCTCCTCTGTCTTTGTTCTCACCTTCTTTTATGGTTTTCTCTTTGCTTTCTCTTTCCCGAAATTTCTTCTTCTCTCTCTCGTTTTCTCTACCTCGTGGCTCTCTATTCCTTCTCTTCAATTCCAGCTCTTTCCCCATCAGATTTTTCTCTTCCCTCTCATCTCCCTCTCCAATTCCCTCACATCTCCTTCAATTTCTCTCATTTTGTGCAGTGGTGAGGCTGCGATTTGGCCATGGTTTGGGAGTTCATTGGCTACAATTTTTAGCTTGTTTGGGTTTCAACAGAGCTATTTTCGTGGGATTTTAGGTGATGATTTGCTGCTATCTATGGGTGTCAATGATGGGGCTGATGGGTGGTGGTAAGGGACTGTTTTTCATTTGTTTTATGGCTGTAATTTGTGCACTATTTTGGTGGATTGTGGCTAACCGGGTGGCTATATAAGCAGGTTTATGGGATTAATATTGCAGTGAATTAGGTGTGGTTTGGCAGTGTTTTTGGGCTGCAATTTGTAACTGACTTTTTTAGCAATTGTGGTGCTGTTTTGCAGTGTTTTTGGGTTGCAATTTGAACTGAGTTTTTTAGCAATTCTGGTGCTGTTTTGCAGTGTTTTTGGGTTGCAATTTGAACTGATTTTTGGCTGATTTTGGGCTGCAAATGGTGGTTACTTGATTATGGGATGTGCAGCGATTTTTATCTATAATTTTGGACTGGTTTTGTTATGATTGATGGCTTTGGTGTAGTGGGTTGCAAGTGGACTGGAAGAGACTGGGGTGAGAGTGTAGTGATGGGATGGAGTATAGCTGCTGGATTTGGATTGAATTGGATGATTTTGGAGTTACTCTTGCAGGCGGTGGGAGTTATGAACCTTGGTCTAATGGCCTTTTGTGTTGTTTATGATTTTGCAGATGATATTGATGATTGAAATGTCTGTGTGTTGTGTTATAGGCTATGAATTTGTGTATGCCTTGTGCTATGGGGTTTGAAGGTTTGTGATTTTGATGACCTGGAGCTGGGACTGTTTGATGGAAGAAATAGGCAGCCGGTAGTGGATGTGGATAGCAGGGGAGGTCTTGGGTCTGGTTTGGGTTTGTTATGGACATTCGTGGTGGCCAATTGGTGGTGAGGTGGTGGAGAAAGAGAGAGAGAAAAAAAAAGTGGTTCTGTGGTGGTTTCATGGTGATGTAAGGAGGGAGGGAGACGGTGGAAGGCTGCTAATGGTGGTTCCGGGGGTTGGAGATGTGATGTTGGATGAACTGATGGTGGTTCCGGGAAGAAGTAGCAGTGGCAGGGGAGGGATTTGCAATGGCAATTGGTGGTGATTTGTGGTTTTTCGGTGATGAAGGGACAAAACAAAGGGAAGTTCTGGTTATTTAGCAGAGGAGAGAAACCAGTAAAAATCAAATCCACAAAAACAAAAACAGAACATAAAAATCAAAAAGAACAAAATATTCAACCCAAATTTCAAATACCCATATAATTAATCAAATTCACATAGGAAAATAGAAGAAAATGAATCAAAACAACAGAAGAACTTACCTTTTTTAAGTTGGAAGAGAATCTGATGGTGAACAATAAAAGTTTCCTTGAAGAAGCGATGAATAGTAGCCTCTTGAAAAGGAACGGATAAGTGTGTGTTCTTGTGGTGTTTTGGTGTGTGTTTTGATCTTTAAGGCATAAAACTAAAAGTGTTTTTAGGGTTTTCCTTTTTTTTTTTCTCTCTCCCCAAATGGGGTATTTATACTGCACAAGTCTTAACCTACAAGAAATGGTTAAAAGACCAAAATACCCTTGACTACAAATTACAACTTTATCCTTTAAAAATCTATTCTTTCACAATAAAAAAAATCAAGAAAAATATAAATAATAAATTCATTAACACTAATTTACTCCGAGAAAAATTTAGAAACTTAAAAACATGCTTAAAACTTAAAAGCGAATTTAGGACCCAAAAATTAGTGAAAAATGAGTTTGGAATGTGAAATGACAATTTTGTCCCTGGATAAAGAAAATTCACAGAAAAATAGTTATTTACTTCAAAAAAAAAATTATCAAAAATTACAAATAAGCTTAAAACACTAGAAAATGCATTTTTGACTCAAAATTGATGAAAAATGAATTTAATTTATAAAATGACGATTTTGCCCTTGGGCAATGAAAATTTGCAGAAAAATAGCTATTGACCTCAAAAAATTATCAAAAATTAAAAATAATCTTAAAACATTGGAAAACGCCTTTTCGACTCAAAATTTGACAAAAATGAATTTAATTTGTAAAATGACGATTTTGCCCTTGGGCAATGAAAATTTGCAGAAAAATAACTATTGACCTCAAAAATTAAGAAAAATTAAAAATAGTCTTAAAACATTGGAAAATGCCTTTTCGACTCAAAATTTGACAAAAATGAATTTAATTTGTAAAATGACGATTTTGCCCTTGGGCAATGAAAATTTGCAGAAAAATAACTATTGGCCTCAAAAAAATTAAGAAAATTCAGAAACATGCCTCAAGAATTTGAAAAATGAATTTGGAACTTAAAATGAGCTAAAATGGTATTCGCGAGATGAAATTACCATTTTGCCCTTATGCTGGTAAAAATATAAAAAATACTAATTAAATCTAGAAAAATCATAAGAAATTAATAAATTCATATAAAAGTAAAAATATTAATTTAAAGCCCCCAAAAGCTGGTAGAAAAGTATTTACAGATAAAATTACTATTTTGCCCCCGGATTATTGAAAATTAAAAATTAAAATTTGTAACAAAAAGTGCAAACATACCCCCCCAGTGTTTGAAAATAAATGGTGTGTCAAAATTTGGTGTCTACAATATCTATTTTCTTGGTTTTGTGGAATTGCATTCAAACATGTGCATTGGTAATTTCAAACCTTGAATCATGATTGGATCTCACATTTTCCAATTGCTTGAGAACAAGCATTTATTCAAGTGTGGGAGAAGCTTGATAAGAGATAAATTTAACTATTTTAGTATATGTTTTACTATATGCTTTTAGTGTATTTTGAGTATTTTTAATATGAATTTTGCTCATTTTGACTAAGTTTCTCTAATTTGATAATTTTTTCAAAAATTAGGATTTTACTCGGGATTTAGGGTTTTGAGGCAAAATTATTATTTTGAGTAAATTAATGCACAAGTTCATGTGAATTTGCAGGTAAATGATGATTAATACAAATTGAATCAATTGAAGTATAGAAATTGTTATTTTGAATTTGATTCAAGATTGTAAAAGAACATCGCATACTTAGAGGTTAATTGCTCAACATTTCGGGAAGAATTTCATCATTGAATATACCAAGAAAATTATGGAGTAACATTGGAAAA
Source organism: Mitragyna speciosa (assembly GCA_024721245.1). Taxonomy (NCBI): domain Eukaryota; kingdom Viridiplantae; phylum Streptophyta; class Magnoliopsida; order Gentianales; family Rubiaceae; genus Mitragyna; species Mitragyna speciosa. The sequence continues at coordinate 12,458,423 of CM045557.1, forward strand.
AGGTCTTAAGGGCATCAAAGGAATAACTAGCCAAAAAAGAAAGGCAAATAAGCAATGGAAGAAGAAGAATTTGAGAAAACTAGAGTTTGGAATCAATGACATATTTTAGTATTTTGGCTATTGCTTGAGCTAAAAATATTGGATTGAGATGATTCTTAATGCATTTAAAGCTAATAGGATACTCAACAATTCTTGTCAAGACATGAAAATCCAGTTCTCATGTTTGCATAGTCTAAAATAAAAATTACTGAAGTACATTTATATTGTAAAGCCCTTCTGACCACTTCTCAATTTTTTGGCTACATCTCAGTATCTTGAGTTTCAAATGAGCTTATTCTTGTGGTGTTGTAAGTCTAACTCAAAGGGCTAAAACTTTTATGTTTTAAGAAAATGCTAATTCGTCTATCTTCATGGTGCAATTCGAGGACCAATATCCATGGACCCATAGCCCACAGATCGCATTCGTGGATCCACTCCAAGTTTCTGCTCTTTGGCTGCTCTCAACTTATAGCTTGTTTATACTCCATTTTTAGATATATTCAATGTATAACTGCATTTTGGTTGCTCAAAAAAATAGTGCAAAGCTCAAGGAAGACTTTTGAGGCAAATGGAATCAAATTTCATCATTTTTTCTTGCTACTTGGAAAATGACTTGAGCTAGGGCTACAAAGGTAGCGGGCATCTTTTCTCTCTCTTCTTCTATTTTATGTGGAGTTTGAATTTTGAATTAACTGTAGCTTGCTGGACTATTATCTCTTTTACGACTATTTCATCTCTCTTGTAACTGTTAGGGCTTTCATGGAGGCCCTTTAACCTTTAGTTGGAGGGTGGCCAAAGATCCCCAATAGGTCCTTTGCAGATATATTACTGAATCAAATCCTTTCCCCTTTGAAGATGGAAAAGCCTTCGATTCACAAAGCTGAGCCCGTTGTGAAGTTTTCCATGGATGATATTTGGAAATTGGTAGCCTCATTTCAGTTCACTTGGTGGGTAAACTTTTGCATGGTAGACCTAGCATGGAGCAAATCAGAAAATCATTTGTAGCTGTTGAATTTAAAGTAACTTACTTTCTATGCCTTCTGGATCAAAGACATGTTCTAATTGGGTTCCCTTTGGAGGAAGATTTTCATAGGTGTTGGTTGAAAAGGGCTGTGGTTTATTCTGGATTTTCCTATGAGGGTGTTTAAATGGTCTTTGAAATTTAGAGTCCACGTTGAATCTGTCCATGCTCCTGTGCGAGTATAATTCGAAGGCCTACTAGTGCATTTCTTTGATAAATTTGCATTTTTTTCAATTACAAATGTGATTGGGATTCCATTGAAGAATGATTCTGCAACTCTTTCCCTAGCACGACCGAATGTTGCTAGGGTTTGTATAGATGTTGATTTGAAGGAAACCCTACCTAGCTGTGTATGGATAATTGTTGAAGATAATGGCTTTTAGCAACATGTTGCTTATGAAAATTTGCCTTCATGTTGTCAAATTTGCTGTAAGCAAGGTCATAGTCAATGCCAATGTCGCATATTGAATCCAAAAGAGAAAGAAGAAGGAGTCGTGATGGTGCAAGACAAAGCTAAAAGAAAGGGAAAGACGCAATATATTTCGAAACATTAGAGCAAAAATTCTGATGAACAGCCATCACACAAGGCTGGTATGATGGGTGCAAGTTTAAGGTATAAATCAAATGAAGGGCAACATCTGTAGGTATTAATAAGTAAGCTCTCAATAATGCATGATTCGGTAGAGCAGGTTCTCAGTAATGTGGAGAATCAAGAAAATTTTGATGTAAAGAATGGTGGAGAAAAAATGGAAAATAATAATATTCAGCTAGCGAAATTGCAGTCGCATGTTCATTCTTATTACAGTGTTGAGGAACAGCAAAAGAAGTTCAATGAGCAAGTTGTTGGGGATTTTGAATCACAGTAGCAAGTTGAGGGTAATTTAAAAGACTAAATTCAAGTTGATGAACCTGATGTGGAGGCTGGGTTGTAGTTGGATTTGATCGCTGAAGTGGATATTGTTGCTGGCAATCTTTCTCTTCAAGAAAATATTGATTCGAAAAGAAAGTCAGTGAGCCAAGTTGAGTAGCGATTAGCATATTGTAACTTGGAAGCAAACTGTGTAGAGCTTGGCCAGCAACAAGAAGAAGATGGGGTTGACTAGAAACCCTTGAAGAAAAAAGGCATTCGTCCAACTTGTGTTTCAGTCAGGAAGTTGAGGTCTCAAGTAAGATCTTTGACTCATCTTTTTATGAATTTCGAGATGATGAATATGTTATTTTGGAATATAAGGGGTTTTGCTAAAGCCCCAAATTTGAAGTGTCTTAAACATTCAGTTAGAAGTTTTAATTTGCAACTTGTAGTTATATGTGAGCCTAAAATAAGTGTTGATAGAATACATGATATTTGTAGGAGGATCGGTATGGATATGGATGTGGTTAATAATTCGAGTTTGGTGTAGATTTTTTTTTAAAATCAGTTTTTTCATATTCTATTGATGGGGATGGAGACTAGTATCTTACTGTTCTTGTTCATAGTGCAATGATGGCTTCTCAATATTTATTAAGTTTCGTGCTTGCTAAATGTATGAAAGTAGAGAGATAGGTTTTATGGGCTAAATTAGCTTCATTAAACTCTAATAATTACTCCTGGGTAATATGCGGTGATTTTAATGTCATCGATCAAGCTAATGAGAAAAGAGGTGGAGGCCTTTTCCAATGGAGGAAGCCATGGATTTCTTGCACTTTTTGCACAATGCTAAAGTTTTTGATGCAAGTTTTATGGGATCCACATATACTTGGTGTAATAATCGCCATGGTCATGCAAGACTATGGAAAAAACTAGATAGCACATTAATGAATGACGAGTTTGGGGAGTAATGTAGAAATATCTATCCAACATTTGTCTAGGGCACCATCTGATTATGCTCCACTACTTCTGATGGGGAAGACAAGACAGGATGCCAATCCTTGACCTTTCAGATTTCTCAACTTCTGGACATCGCATTATCAGTTTATGGATTTAGTGCAGGTGACTTGGCAAGGGGAATATAGTGGTACTTCGTTAAATGTTTTGGCATCAAAATTGAAGTGTGTTAAACAAGTGCTCCGGCCATGGTCTAAGCAAGCTTTTGATGATATCTTCCAGAGGGTCGAACAACTGGAAAAGGAAGAAATGGATTTGGAGAAAATATATGATGAAAAAGACACTGAGCAAGCTTTTGAAAGAATGCAAGAGGCAAGGGCAAGTTTGAGCAAAACTCTTTATATAGAAGAAAATTTTTGACACCAAAAAGCACGAGTAAAATGGTGGAAGGAGGGTGATAGAAATTATACATATTTTTACTCTATTGTGGCAGAAAGAAGAGCTAAGGCAACGATTCATAAAATCAAAGCATCAAATAGGTAGTGACTTGATATGGATGAGGGAATCGCACAAGAGGCATGCCATTTCTTTTCTTCATTATTCTCACAGGAGGAGATCTATGAAGATTATGAGCTTCACCACATCCCGAGGCTAGTTACTAATGAGGATATTGATTGTTTAAGAAATTCACCTCGACGGAGGAAGTTTGGGAAGCTATATTTTCCATGGATGCAGATAGTGCTTGTGGACCTGATGGTTTTTGAGGTCAAATTTTCACTTATGCTTGGGAAATTCTTGAGATGGATGTTTACCAGGCAATACTTAGTTTCTTTTGTGGTGAAGTTATCCCCAGGAGCATCTCTTCTTCTTTGATTGTGCTTATTCTAAGGTGAGCTCTCCACAAGATTTTACTCATTTCCATCCAATTAGCTTGTGCAACTTTATTAATAAAATCATATCGAGAATTTTGAGTAACAGGTTAGCACATATTCTCTCTAAAATTATTTTTGAGCAATATAGTGGTTTTGTGAAGGCAAGATTGATATTTGAAAACTTCTTGTTGGCTCAAGAATTAATTGGTGGAATGCCTAAAAAGAGAAGAGGAGGTTATGTAGTATTGAAATTGGACATAGAAAAGGCATATGATCGAGTATCATGGTTATAATTGATTAGAATTACGAGAGCTTTTGGATTTAGAGAAAGATAGATTGACATGATATGGAGGTTGATATCTAACTGCTGGTTCTCAATTATCATTAATGGCTTTCCTTAGGGTTTCTTCAAATCAACTAGAGGGCAGTATCAGGGTGATCCTTTGTCACCTACATTGTTTATGATTGCTACTGAAAGGTTGTCTAAGGTATTGAATAATCTTGTACATCTATGAGGATTTTCTACTTTTAGTGCTCCTCCTCAATGTCCAATGATTACCTATTTAGCTTTTGTTGATGATGTACTTATTTTTTCAGGAGCTACAAGAAGATCTTTGAAGATAATTATAGAGGTGCTAAGCAGGTATGAAGAATGTTCGAGGCAAAAAATTAACAAAACGAAGAGTGGTTTTGTGTGCCATTCAAATATGTCTGTGGCTATGAAATTGATTATAAAACAAGTCACAGGGCTTTTTATTATGAAGTTTAGGTACTATCAAAACTAGACAATTTACACAAACAAGTAATAAAATTTATAACCTAATACCTCTTTTCGCAAGTGCACGGGTTAATTGTAGTAGGGGAATTATTAGGGTTGATCCCACGAGAAAACAAGAAGTATCAATTGCCAAAGCTTTTTCACTTACTTTATTATCTAGACAAATAAACAAATATGTTTGAATAAATTAACACCTTGCTATATTAATCTTGTTTTGCTTAGGATTGCAATTTCATATGAAATCAATACTTGTTTTTACCAAGAATTGACTAGAGTTCAACTATTTCCATGATAAACCCTTGTGAAATACATGAATTGTGGTATTAAACAACTTTAATCCACCTACTTATACCACTATTTGCATGTGTGTACAACATAATCTTCATCTACCATTTTCTAATGTTATAAGTATTTCTTAGTGTCAAATAACATCTAAATGATTTGCAATAGTTGATTAAGCTACTATAAATGTTAAACCTTGATAGATGAATAAGTAAATACAAGTTATAGCAAGTATAATAACATTCAAAACATTCAAATATATAATTAGCTTCATCTAACCCTAAAACATATATTTAGTTAAACATAGCTTGTATGAATAACATATAATGGAAGCAACTCATAAACAAGTAAGAAATTAAAGAGCTAAGGTAAGAAGTGCTCATTTGTTAGTAGAACATGGCTCCAAGTTTCATTTCTCATTGATATTAATTGATACACTTGAATCCTCTAAGAGTTTTTTTTACAAGTAATGAAAATTCTTCTAAACTACAAAGAAAACTACTACTATAAGCCACTTGGGAGTGCTCCTCCCTTCCAGACATGTTCTAAATGTCTTGTAGGAGCTCCCTATTTGTAGATAAATTCACTCTAATCATTTAGAGAACTTGTATGACAATTTCTAAGAAAAGTTATCTTGAAATCACAAAAAGATTTTCATTGAATTTTGTAATATTTTCTTGGGTTGTGCAGGTGTAAGGAATCTTCAAAAAGTCATCAAAAGGGGTTGGAAGATAAGCTGTAAGTTGAAGCCATCATTTTCTTGCCGACGTGCTAGATCCGTGGGCTATTGGTCCGTGGATCTTGATTTGTGGATTGCTCCCAGCAGATGGACGAATTAGTTTTTTCTCAAAACATGAAAATTGTAGCTCTTTGAATTAGGATTGCAAAATCACAAGAATTAGGTTATTTGGAGTTTAAGATGCAAATATATGGCTAAAATATTGAGACATGGTTGGGAGAGCTCCATAGCATACATGTACTTCAGTAATTTGGATTTTTTGCTATGAAAACATGAGAACTGGATTTTGATATTTCTATCAGATTTGTAGAGTTTCCTCTTATCTTTAAAATGCAGCACGAGTCATCTCAATCCAATATTTGTAGCTTATGTTATGACCCAAATACTGAAATGTGTCATTGTTGTCGAAGTCTAGTTTTCTCCAATTGTTTACTTCCGTTGCTTCTTTGCCCTTCTTTTTTTCTTGTTATTTCTCTTCTACCCTTGAGACCTTTTTGTGATATTGACCCCTTAATTCCATGGTGTATTTGTTGATGAAAATTTTTCAAAATTGACCAAAATAATTTTAAAGATTTTGAATGTAAAAGTTGTTCTATTGAAACTTCAATTCAATAATTATTGAATATGAATTTGATGACTTTTATTCCAATTGATCCAAATAATGATTGAATATATAAAACCTGCAAGATTGTTAAAAAATTATGCATTAATTTGCTCAAAATATAAATTCTGCCTCAAAACCCTAAAAATAGGGTAAAAACTCTAATTTTTGGTAAATTCTTCAAATGAGAATATTTATAAATTTGAGCCATTTTTATATAAAAATATTAAAAGCATACTAAAAACACACTAAAAACATATATCAAACTCTATGCTAAAATAAGTAAATTTATTACTTATCAAACTCCCCCACAATTGAATCAGTCCTCAAGCAATTAGGAAATGAAGAAATCAAAACTATGATTCAAGGCTTGAAATAACAAATGCTTCGTTGTTGAATGCAATTTCACAAAATAAAACAAATAGGCATTATGCAATTTCTTGGAATGTTTCCAATACTTATTATACCAAGGAAAAAGGAAGTAATTATATTAAGATTAAAAACTAGTTCAACAAAATTTTCATGCCTTACAAAATTTCACAAGTTGAGTATTCAATATGAACAATTAAGTACAACTTGTACTTATACACAATATCCAATAATAGGGACTTGTTGAACTTATTATTTGCAAGTGTCTTTTGATGCGAAAGTTATTATTTATTAATGAAAACCCCCGATTACTCAACACTTTGATCATTTTAACCACTTTTTAGCTTTAGCTTGAGACGTGAAATTGCCAAGATCAACATTTGTTGTTGAGGTCCTTTATTACTTGACAATTCACCTTCAATCAACTTGCTATGCATATTTATAATTCAATTACCATTTGCCACAAAATCGACATTTGTTTATGAAGGTTCCCAGTTACTAAGCAATTTGACTCATTGGAGCAGAAGTAAATAACATTTATCATTGAACTTTACAACATCATGGTTCCTTTATTCAAATAATACATAAGTATACTTCTTGTCTATAACTACCACTTAGGAATGTAGAATTAAGTAAAGAAAAGAAATTTAAAATCAAATGTGCCAAATCAAGATATAATTGCAACTATTTTACAAGATATAATTTCTTAAAAAAAAAACTCCTAATCACATAATAACTATTTGTTCATATATTTGTAGAAAAAATGCAATCAAAGTTGTATAAATTATTTTAAAAAATAAGAGAATTTTAGAAGTTCATGGCATCAAAACATGATAAAGAAGCAAATTTTGCAAATTTTGGCCATATTTTACTAAAACAATATCTAGACATAATTATTTAAAACCATACCAACATACTCCTATGCCTTTCCCCCACACTTAAAATGTCACATTGTCCTCAATGTGTAAAGGAAAAGATAAATAGGATTCGAACAAGAAAACTCCCCTTGTATGGCTCATGAATCCTTAAGTTGATATTGTTGTTGTGCCTTGATGTCCATTGGCCTTTGTGAAGTTTTTATTTTACAATGCTTCACCATGTTCTTCATATTATCTATTCTTGCTCAAAAACCTTGCTTCAAAGCTCAAAACACTTAAATGCTATGTTAGATTATAGTTCACTAGCAGATAAACACAATGAAAATAGAGCATGCCTTGAAACACTTGATTTTCTCCGCACTTAGTTATTGTAATATAGTTTCAAGGGGTGAAAATTTTGATGCATGTGTTATGTGAGCATATGTATGGTGTTATGATGAAGTGAAAAGCAAAAGAAACTTATGTCGTGTTATGTGAGCAAATGTATGGTGTTATGATGAAGTGAAAAGCAAAAGAAACTTGTGTCAAAATGTCTTAAGTCAAAATTTCATCCTTTGATGCAAAAAGTTAAAGTTTGAATCAATGAAATAAAACATGAGATGCAATCCATTTGAATGTATTGAAGTGATGTTTTCATGCCTACAAAGTTATCAAACAAACTTGCAAAGAAAGCCATTGAACACCAAACAAAATTTTTCAAAATCAGCCAAAATACACACAAACTATTGTTGATCCCTGGGTTAATCTGACCCACGGATAGGCTCTAGAAGTTGTAGCATTGCTACTATAATTTTTCGCACCACGCTGATTTTTCAACCATTTTGGCATTGATTTTTATCATTTAAACCTATAGTTTTGGGCAAAAAACTTTATGATCATGTAACATTGTTAACAAACTTTGAATTCATGGATTAAACCAGTCTTAAACATCATCACACATGAAATGAAAATCAATCAAATGGATTGCCTGAAAAATCTGCAACAGTGAATTTCAAAATGAACTTGAAATTCAAATTTTTTCTTTTAGAGTTTTTGATCAATCCAACACTTCGAACATGTTTTTAATGTTAAAACAAAGTTGTTAACATGATTTTTAGGCATGCAAAACATCAAAATTGCAAATTAGAATCAAAATCATAGAGAATCTCACTTGATGTCAAGTAACCAAATGAATATTTATCTTTTTAACCAAAAAGCTCATTTTTATTATTTGCATATTTTGAACCTCAAAATCACTTTGAACTGTTCCTATTCTTATTCTATGGAACTTGTGGTTAGCTAGAAATGAATGTGTCTTTGTAGGGAAGCTAAGGTCTTGGGAACAGGTGGCCCATCATGTTTTTTTGGACATCAAAGTTGCATGGGATAGAAATTCAAATGGTGTATGGATACATGTGGTTGGCATGAACTTTATTCAAATGTAAAGAGAGCAAAGAGGAAGGTGGAAGTCTATATGGCGACATGGTTGCCTCCGGGTGGTTATGTTAAGTTGAACACTGATGGATGGTCAAAAGAGAATCCTAGTCCATGTGGAGGAGGAGGTATTCTGAGAGATAGAAGTGGGAAGGTGATACTTGGATTTGCATGTTCGTTATGTCTTGGTATGACCTTGGAAGCTGAGTTCAAGGCTCTCATGCATGGAATTCGATTATGTTGTAGTAAAGGAATGGATAGATTTCATGTGGAGTCTGATTCTCATTTATTGATCGATATTATGTCTGGTGAAGTTGCCTGCCCATGGTCTTTGGTTCATCTGTTAGATGAGTTGGATGGATTCAAGAAGCACATAGTAGGCACTTCTCATTGTTTTCGTCAAGCAAATATTCTGGCTGACATATTGTCTAAGGAGGGGAGTAAATCAAATGTTGATCAGATTTTTTTGGGGTTTCACAATCTACTGAAGGATGTCCGGGGTGCAGTTAGATTAGATCAATTAAGTTTTCCATCATTTCGTTTTAAATACAAGTAGAGATGCTTTGTTAGATTTTTAATTCTTATAAAGGTAGTAGTACTCCTTATTTCTAATTTTTATTGCTCAATTCCTTTTGTAAATAAAAAGAGGTAAGGCTTATATCCCCCTCTCATTTTCTAATATTAATAAAATTAGGGGTGGCGTCCCTCCCCGTGTACAGGGTTTGCCAAAAAAAAAAAAAACCATTCTACTTAATGCATTAATTTGGTTTGTTGCATGATTCCAGTCACACAAACATTTGAAACATATTCCTAATGATATAACAAAGTTTCTCAAATCCAATTTATCCATAAAATGTCCATGGATAACAAAATGGGAATCACATTGCTCAATTGAACTTCATTTATGAAAAGTATTCCAATGGAATAGTGGCTTTGTAATTTAATGCTTAAAATTGATTTTTTTCGTAGTTTTCAATTACAAAATCACTTCGAATATATGTCAAATGATAAAATAAAGATGTCTGACCCTGCTAAACACACAAAATACAAGAGTTATGAAAATTTGGTATCAAGCATCCTTATTTAAACATGAAACTTCAAAGATTGTATACAATACTTCATACTGAAATTCAAACTAAACAAATCACCCAAACTAACTTCAAAACACACATAAAACATAAATCACACCAATGCAACTAAAATTACCTAAAGCATTATGTTGTCTCCCAACAAGCGCTTCATTTAAAGTCTAGAGCTAGACTTTATACAGCTTGGTCACGTAATTGGTGTATTCCATAAGGGATGAACATATCTTTTGTGTTCAATTGCTTGAGTAGGTATAAGTGTTCCTTTGGGCCAAAATAAGTGCTCTTAGGTTTCCAATCCATTTTGCAGTCATGCTTACTGTAGATACCAAATTTTGATACACCGCTCATTTTTTAACATGGGGGGACTTTTCTCTATTATTTGGAGTCAAATCTTGATTTTTGTGTAAAATGACAAAGTCAGCAATTTTGGAGGGCAAAATAGTAATTTTCACCACGTAAATATTTTTTTCGTTAGTTTTGGGGTTCTAAATACATGTTTTGTATTTTCATACTTGATTCTAAATTTTTGTGATTTTTTTAAGTTTAACTGATATTTTTCTATATTTCGCCAACAAATGCACAAAATGATCATTTCGCCTCGCGAATATTGTTTTCACTCATTTTAGGTCCCAAATTTATTTTTTAAGCTATTAAGCATGTTTCTAAAATTTTCTAATTTTTTTGTAGACAATCGTTATTTTTTTTTGGTAAATACTACATTCAGGGACAAAATAGTTATTTTGCACCCTGAACGCATTTTTCATCAATTTTTGAATTTTCTTCCTGTTTTGTTTCCGGGATTTTGTTTTGTTTTGTTCCTGGCTTGTTGATTTGGGAATTCCTCTTCACTGTTCTTTTTTCCTCCTTTCTTACACCACCCCAACCGTCGAATCACCAGTAATCCACCCAAAACATCAATAAACCATCATCCATATCGGTAAATCCAAGCCCAGTAATTACTACCACAACCTAAAATCAAACTCCAAAAACTACCAAGGACCACCTTCTGACCACTCTTAAACCCCATCACCATCGCAATACCAGAATACCACTAGAAACCATCAACCCCAAGCCACCCGGAAACAACCAATTTCCATCAACAACCATTCAAACAGCCAAACTTCTATCCATAACCTCCATCAATAGACCCCAAAGACCCCAATTTCAACCCCTCAAATCATCACCAATAATCATTGCCCTGTCTTCTTCTCCAACATCAATCAGCAAACACCACAAATTCCACCAATCAGCCCAAAATTGTCTCGTTCACCTGCAAAACAATAACCCAAAATCCTTAAAATCATAGAATCGTCACTCAAAACCATTGGGCAAGCTCCAATTCCACAAATGCACCAACATATACACACATGCACCACTACAGAGTTTCGCAACAGGCAAAAAACAATCAGGTAGCAAAACCATCATCTTCACCCACAATTCCAGCTCACTTGCAATCAATCCACTATCAAAAATTACACACACAGTTGCACATAAACTATATAAACACAGAGACATGAACAATAACACTGCAAACATGCACAGATTCATATACAAAACACCCATTGATCCACCAGCTGTGCACACACGTACCATCGCATACACAATTAGCTACATACACACACACATTAAACCATACACACAAAAAAAGACACAAAAATAGCCCAAGACAAGCATAAAAAAAAAAAAAATTGTCCACAACCAGTCAGTCATCAATCCTCTAGAATCCACTCTAATTCACCAAATTCTCACCACCAACAATTAGCAAGCCATCAAAATTAATCTCCCTCAAACACAATATCACCCAACACAACCACAACGGCCATTAAAGCCACAATCACACTAGACAAGCACAATTCCCCAAAATTAGTTTCCAAATTCCTCTGCCTGATCGCCACGTTCCACCATACAAACAGTCCTCAAAGCTCCAATTCTGTGCCACCTGTAGCCAATTCGCCACTGTCCTCCGTCAAGCCAACTGCGATTTCCCCTCACAATTGTTGTTTAGAAGTGATTAGAAGAAGAAAGCAAAAAGAGAACAATAAAAAAGAAGAGAGAAAAATAGAGAATAGAGGAAAAGGAACAATAGAGTAAGCGAGATAGAGGGGGGAAAAGAGAGCGAAACTGAGTGCAGAGAGAAGAGAGACAGAGATCAAGAATGTGTTTCATGTGTGGGTGAAGAATAGAGAAAGAAAAGTGAGAGAAGAGAGAATCAGAGAGAGTGAAAAGAGAGTGAGAGAATGATAAGGCATAATCGGAGAAAAGGGAAAGTCAGAGAGAAAATAGTGGGGGATTGAAAGAGAGAAGAAAAGATAGAAAGAAGAGAGATACGAGTGAGATGAGGCAGAAGAAGAAATAGAGAAGGAGAAGGCAGAGATGGAGGGATTGAGAGAGAGGGGGAGAGAGAGAGAGAGAGAGAGAACGATGGGAGAAACTGGAGTAACAAAGAGAGTCCAACGATTGGAAGGAGAAAAAGAAGAGAGAACGGAAAGAAAATGCGGAAGAAAGAAGAAGAGATAAATTGGGTATTAGGGAGGGTGGCTTTAGTGTAAATTCATTTTTTTTAGTTTAGTTTATTTGTTTATGTTTTGATATTTATGACTTGGACTTTATACCTTGTCAGTACTACTAGCATGACCTGAAAGACTTTCTGTTTATTCATTCAAGCCCCCCATAATTATAGATTGACCTTTCCTAGGTTTGATTTCTTTCAATTAAGCCCTTTAATTTACAATTAAGTCTTTAAATTGTTAGAATTTACTGTTTTGCCCTCCCAAGTTGCTTTAATTTACATCTTGTCCCCTTATATTTTTGTGAATTTTTAACTTTACCCCCTAAGCGTTATAGAATTTTATTCTCCTTAGTTGCTAGAACTTACATCTTACCTCAATTTGCCAAATAATTACATATTTTAGACTTTATTTGTTTATATCGAGGTTCCTTGACTTGTTTGTTCATTTTGATTAGTATTTTTGTACTGGATCTTCAAGAAAAGGTATTTTTGTTGCCTTTAATTGGTTCCTTATGTGCTTCAATGTGCTTCTATGTGACTTTTGTGCATTTTTTTATGTCTTCCATTTCACATAGTTTTTGTGTATTTATTTATTTTGTGTTATTTAGTTTCGAATTTTATTATTAAATTTTCCTTATTTTTGTAAAATTTTGTATTTAGATAGCCTATGTAATTGTTAGACTACATTTCACATGTTTTACAAATATTTGTGTATTTAGAAAGCAAGTGTAATAGATAGGTCATTTTTACTTTTTCCCTGTTAAAATGTAAGTTAAATCCCCCGATGTAATAGTTAGGGCTTATGTGCTTTTGTGTACTTGTGTGCTTATACGATTTACCGCTTTCCTTAGGATTTTGCATTTAGATATCATGTCTACATGTTATGTGCTCCTATATGCTCTTATATATCTTTATATGTTTACTTGCCTTTGATTCATGTTTTATCATTTTTGATTCAAGCTTTAGTGTTCCACCACCACACTAGTCCAATGCTAGTTGTGGTTTCATTGCTTCCCATAAGTCCAACGCTACTGAGGAATTTCTAGAGAGGGCTAGTCCAACGCTAGACCCTTAGGTCATTGTAATGTAGTTTCACTCCCCGTGTGCATTTCATATCATTTCACACACTATGTTTTAGGGATTTTACATTTTGCATGATTTTTGTATATATGTTATTACTATTGCCTATTTTTACATATCTTTAGTACATGATATCTAGGTTACATTTCACTTAAAATTTTAGATCATTTGTGTAATTTTACTAGAAATAGGCACCTCCTCACGCGGGGAGCGGTGGCATATGTAAGGTAATAAGGGGAGTGACGCAGTGAAAAATTTAAAAATTTATTACCTTAGTTATGGATCTCTTTGATGTAATCTATACGATTAAAGGGTGTCTAGCACAAATACGTCAAGCATAGAAGGTTTCTATGCTTCAAAGGGCAAGATCCTATTCGATGAAGGTGTTGATCTACCATGAAAAGCCCTCCAAGTGTAGAGTCTCCAACGGTATCCACACGAACATGATCTTTAGGAACCTTTGGGCTTGCCTTTTGAGTGCTAACTCCCTTGAATTTCATGAAGAACACAAGAACAAGAAGAGGAAGAAGACAAAACCCTAACCCTTAGGGAGAAGAGGGTGTGGCGTTTTTTCTTGGGAGAAAAACACGCCTCTCTCAATTTTTTCTCTCTCTAGATTTTATCTTGTGTTTCATCAATCTTTCAAGAGTCAAGGCATGGACTTATTTATAGATGTAGTATCCTAATCTTTAAGGAAACAAGAGTAATTGGAAACCAAGAAGGTTTAGGAAGTTTACCTTAAGCTAATCCTATTCCAAAAGGAAACCAAATAGCTTCTTAATTCCTTTTAGGAAACTAATTTCCATCAAGACTTAGAATATTTATAAATAAGTCCTTTAAGTTAATTTATCACATAAATTAACCCCATAAGTATCTTATACTTATCTTAATAACAATTTAACCCAAAAACCATGTTCTTAGTGTGTGTGACCCATTAGGTTCCATTCACGTTGGTAATAAGTACAAATTATAACTCATTAATTAATTAATTAAGAACCAGATAAATTAACACTTTAATTTATCATTAA
>CM045557.1:12473023-12515581 GCA_024721245.1 Mitragyna speciosa
TTCTATAACCTTAATCTTTCAATATTAGTGCATGGAATTTGGGAGAATAGAACTGACATCAGATTTATGTTTGAGTAGAAAAATCCAGGTAACATGAATTAAGAAACAAACCATCTTCCCTAGAAGCATTAAGAACAATGGATGGACAACATAATCTTAACAATCCCAAATGATGGATATTCTAGTGAAGTAGGATTTTCTCTTTATTGGATGAAATAAATTCTAAAATGAAGGAGTGGGAAGCTCAGTCATTAGTTATATTCAATTTACTCGGTGTTTCAAGTTGGTGAGGCACATATAAGTTGTAAATAGATTAGGATAATTAGTTTAAAACCCCTTAAATGGAATAGATTAGGATAATTTGTTTGAAATCCCTTGAATGGAGGGATTCGATTTAGTTTCTTATTTTTTTTTTATCTTGTAATCTACTATATATATACTAATGTATTGTCAAGTTAGCAAATAAGAAAAATTAAAATCATTATATCTCATATTTCGTTTCAAATGTTCACTTGTTTCCTCTAGAGGTTTCAAATAAATGTTCGAGTACTCTCATACCCTCTCTTGTCTCTCAAATGCTCCAAACTAGAACTCTACATAATACATCGGAAGAATTATTAAAATAAATTTTATAGTTGCAGTGCAATGTTAGGGTAGAAGGTAACCTCCTCAGAGCATAACCAGCTATCTAGTATACTTAATCCATGGTTGCAGTATCAATCAAAGTATCAGAAACAAAAAAGCACCCCTATCATAAGACCAAAATGGCAAGTAAGCATCATTAGAAACCCATCCAGGAGAATTCTTCAACCATCTTCACTTGCTTCCTTTGGTACTCGAGCTCTCCTCTTTCCCCCATTATAATCGTGTTGTGCTGTGTCAACAAGAATGTAGATCTGGGTGTGATCATGGCATATTTTAATTTTAATCCTCAATTTTCCTTTCTGTATCAGTGTTGGACTCATCATTCATATTCATGTCCACATACTCCCATCCCCAAGTCCAAGCAACATAGCTTCCTTCTCACATTGAAATGCTTCGTCAAACATGTATAAGTAAATCCCAAGAGAGAGGATAGAGGCCCCAAACCATGAAATATTTTGCATTTACGTATTTGACTCAAATATTAAGAGCATAAGTTTCTCATCCTTTAGGAGCATAGCCAAAAGTTTCCAGCTATAGGATCCAATATGCTTTGTAAACTTCCGAGTTCTTTTAGATTCAACTTTTAGTGTGCTATAATCATCATTAACACTTGTTCATGACATATTGTTAATGTGTCTTAGGTTATCTTAGCATAGAGACCACTTGTCTCTCGTGATGTCTGTTCACCTTGTGGCTGTGCGACAGTATGAGATTGTCCATTATTCCTAGGTTATTCCCCTCTTTGATTCCATTCTTTTATTGGAGGCTTTCCGTGAAGTTTCCAGCACCGTTCCTGAGCATGGTGTGCTTTTTGGCAATAGGTAGACCACAAGTCATCTCAGTTTTGAGGTCTTGACCGGCAACCTTTATGGCTTCTAACATCTTTTAGCAACGGAATCACCAATAGACAATTAAGGCCTTACAAAACAGAAATTACTAGCAATGAAAGCTGGCAAGAAGTTCGCCAAAATAACCAGCAATGAAGGCTGGCAGAGAGTCAGACAAGACTTCAGAATAAAGCAGAACCAGCCCTAACGAAGGATGACTCTAGTATCATATTTGAATAATAAACAAAGATTGGGAAGGAAATGGTGTACATTGATAAAATGTGCTCTATCACAAAGGTACAAGAAACCTATATTTATAAGCTTATAGATGATTAGTAAAAACAATGAACCTAGCCATATTATACAATGAATCTAACACAATATACAATGAATCCACACATAATATCTACACTATTAAAGGAAAGATTCCTTAATCAATCCCAAGAAACTAATTAGATCCTAATCAAATCCTTGATTTTAGGATCCTTAACAAAATAGGAAACATAACTAATTTAGCCTAATTCTATTCATTATACATAGTTTTCCACAATAATGTCTACACTAGTAAAAGAAAAATCCCCTATTCAATCCCAAAAACTAATTAGATCCTAATTAGATCCTTGATTTTAGGATTCTTATAACAGAATAAGAAAACCTAAGTTAGCCTATTTTTATTCACTACACATGATTTTCCACAGCAACTACTTGAATTAAAAAAAAATGTTGTCAATGTTCTAAACCTCAACAAAACACAGCAAACACGACTTAAAGGCAGTAAGCTACCATAGGCACCTTACTTAGGACCAGAGCTTATTCTCGATGACACAATTTTAGTCTTAGCTTTTCCAACGGACTCTACCTTTCTTGATGCAGAATAGCTGTTGCAACAATTAATCAATCAGAATGGTACAAGAGTGACTACTTTTTTTGGATAACCATATGCCTTACATTCTGTATGTTAAATAATAAGTAACCAACTGGAGCTTCACTTTATGCTAAACCAATGACATAGCGATTACTTCACAGCACTATCATAATCAATAGTAGCATTAGTGTCGGCCATCAGAGATTATGGAAGCAATTATGTTTTCTAGTAACTTTTCATTTTAGGGTTTGTTTCCAACAGAGACTCTAAGTCAAAAAAGAATGCAGATCATGAATACAAAAAAACCCACTCCCAAGTGCCAACATCAGTGCACTACTTCTAGCCATATGAGCCAAGCAATCCCAATTTAGGACTCTAGAAACATAAATACACACCGAGAAAGTCTCCTTCGTATTAGATATACTGAAATTCTGGGCAAAATGATTGGCCAGGAGAAATAAGTTACGAATGTGACACAGTTGAAACTATTAGGCACTAGAGCTTAATGCCACCAGAACACTCAAGAGACAGGAAAAAGTAACCTGGTTTGCAAGAATCCCAAGCATACTTTCCCTATGATCTTCCATTGAAACGTGTGATGTACCAAAACAAGAGGCAGCCCGTCCAAGATGAAGATAATCGCTTTGATTCTCGATCCCAAACTTGCAACAATCTTCAGCCAACTTTCTAGCTGCCAAATTCAGGTTGAAGTTATTATTATATACCTAGCAATTGAAATGACTCAGATGAAAAGCAGACCACTCACTTATCTCCATCTGCTTTTTGCTCATTGAAATAAATCCTTCTACACCACGAACGATATCCCTCTGAAAATGCTGCACAAGATAACATAGTTCAAATTTTACTTAGTAAAATCCCTTAACTATATAGATTGATTATCGTATAACCCATGAATAGAAGGTAAAGATATCGAAAATAAACCTCAAACAGAATTCCAAAATAGTCCAATTAGTTACCTTAGCTGTTCTAGTAGAATTGTACAAATTTTGAAGTTGTTGGTAGCACTCCATTTCAGTATCGTCGACCATTACAGCTTCATGACCCAATTGTCCTAGTTGTCTCAGAATTGCCTGGTGTACAGAGAATTCTGTATATTATTTTGCATATATAGAGCAACAATTGTTATGTAGCAATTGTTAGGATAGACCTGAAAAAGAAAAGAAAGATTTGGCTTCTGTGAACCAATATCCAACAAGAAGGAGATGATAAAAAATTCAAAGCTTAGGACAGCTAAGGAAATTGTTCAAAATATCCTAGAGTTCTGGCGAAATTGGAGATCTTATGAAACTCAGAGGAACACAAATTAGTTATTTTCACCTTTACTTTTGATATTACTCTTGTAACTACTCTTTGGGTTAAGAACCAAGAAGTCATGCCTAGACCATATTGATTAGCCTCCTCCATTACAGTTAAAAAGTCAAGATAGGACTTGGCGTCAAAAGGTTGCATAAGAATTTAGACGGCAAAGAGGGCCAAAAAGAACAAGAAGCTTATAACTGAAGGCCACCAAGAATGTACCAGTAGCTAAATTGCTTAATGATATTGAAAACTTCTGAGTCTCAAAACCCACCATAATAGCACCACTTAATGCTGAATAGTTCAAACAGCAATCCAATCCCCCCAGAACCTACTAAATCACAGCCGACTTCAAGAAAGAGCCATTAAAATGATTGATTCTTCAAAAGTATTATAAAATAAATCAGTTATAAAAAAAAATTACAACCAAATCGAGTATTACTGAAAGGGGTTGGCAATCTATACATTCAAGGATATTTTAAACACCACATAGATAAGCCACTTTTCCCATCCTACCTGGGTACAAAAAGCATGGTTTACATTATTCAGTTTTGTTACTTTACTTTCTCCCTTTATCTGCTACATATTAAATCAAAGAAGACTTCAACAATAATCAAGATATAGGAATATAAAGGAAAACAAGATTTTATAGCTGGATCATAGGTGAAATTCTGTGCAATCTATCTATTGTTGTGCACGAGATTAGCATATAAGGAGATGGTGGATCTCTAAGGTCAAGCTGCTTTGGCAGGACCTATGACCATTTCAAACAAGAAAACATCAAAAAAGAGGTGGCTTGAGCACCATTTAAGCTGCATAGCTCCAAGCGTTTCACAGGAGGCACCTCCCTTCTCTCCTGCACCCAAGGCCTGGGTGATTAAAAAGAGAGAAGAAAGGTCGAACCTCGAAGTGCATCACTTACCCAGAATGATCGCATTAAAGCGTAACATGTGGACAGAAAAACCATCCTGAACACAGATGCTGGGAAATGGTGTTGTCTGTTTGGATATCACAAGGTCATGACTAGAAGGGCTTTAGATGGCATGTTTTCTAGAAAAGGCAAGGCAGATAATAGGAAATGAAAAAGTGCAGGAATGTGCTGTATATGCTGTATTATGGATAATATATTATGAAGAGAATATGGTCATTTATCAGGGCATAGATCAACCTCCATGTATTTTAATGTATTGGACTTTGTTTTATATATTCTGCTGGAGTAGGCAGATTTTTCATCTAGGTTGCTCTGAATTGTTACTTGTTTAGATCCTCAACTATATACCCACTTTATCTCATCAAATAAAATCTCCACACATCTACCACATTCCACATGGTACCCAATCATCTTTATAAAAACAAGTCCCATTCAGCTATTTAAGAATGGCAGACTATATCAGAATGATTACACCTCAGAATGATCAGTTCCTGACTTGTGCTCTTATGAACAAAATATGCAACAATATGGCATTATTTCATCTATCCATAATTCTACATAAAATGAAGAAAGGATAAGAAAACAAAACTCATTGCACATCGGACAAGGACCAGAAGGTTTACCCTGTGTAATCTTAATTGAACAAGCATGATTCCAACCAACCCAACTTGGTTGAGTTGGCCACCACAAAGACTTTAAAGGCTATGTGGGGTGGGAGGTCAAGGGTTCAAACCTTGCCTCCCATCAAAAATCCAAATGGGTGCATAATGCACCCATTTGGTTCGATGGTGGTTCAGTCCCCATCGGTTCCCCTGAGGCTCAGTTGGGCCTCTCCCCCTATAGTGTAGGTTAGAAGTAAGATAGTATACTATTGACTATTGACAAAAAAAAAGAAAAAGCATGATTCCAAATGCAACTCACAAACTATAAATCAAGTGACTGTCACAAATCCATTTTCATAGCTTATCCACAAACAAAGCCTAGATCAACCAATATCTAAAAATGACATGTTACCATGCAAGATTATACCAACACATTCAAACAAATTTTGGCCCCAGTAAAATATTATCTTGGATCCATCCCTTATTTAGATCATTCATGCAGTGGATTCTCAAATGAGCTACATAGACAACTACCATGATAAAGCTATACAACAACTTTTATTTCATCAGTTAGTGATTCACATGTTCATTTTGGATAAATTGACCTCAGATTTTTTTTAAACCCCTTACACAAGTTTCATCATTTTCCAATCAAATTCAGCATTGCAACTCCATTCAACAGTTTGAGAAATCAAGCTAATTGCTACTGATTTACAAGCTATAGTCCAATCATGTCCACAAAATTTTAAACATTCGAGCCCAGTATTATATCACTTATTTCTAAACAAAAAAAACAACACGAAACAGAATCAATCCTAGAACAGAAGTTTTCAAATTCTTCTATTAAAAAAAATTAAGGGCAAAAGATAAAATGGAAATCTAGTGACAGTATCGAAAATATAAATAAAATGGTGACATTCTTTTAGGTTGATTGCCTAATTCAAATTAGCCAGCACAAACTCATTTTTTTTTTCCCGAACTGATTCTATCATTGGTTCATTGTCCTTCTGAGGAGGGACTTCCATAACCACCTTATTTAAAAGAACACTATTGCTCAACCCATATCAGGACTAAGAAAAAAAAAATCAAATGATCCTCTTCAGATGGCCTAAAATCATCACACAAGTAAACGAGAAAGATACAATAATTATCAAAGGATCAATACACAACGCAATTGAAATCTAAGCATAGGGAAAAAAAAAACAAAAAACAACTCCATTTCCAAAACCCAGAAAGAAAAACATATATAAGTTTAAAAATAAAAATAAAAAAGAAAAGGCTACATAAGTTTCATTACTATACCAAGGAAAAAGGTACCTGTTGCTGCTTAGCCACTTGTTCTCTTAATTTACTTGCTTGCTTCTTAATAGCCTCCATTTTTAAATATCTTTCACCTGAACTGTCCTCAGTATCACGCCTTGAAATTCTCCTCCAAAAAATGAAAAATGAAAAACGAAAATCTATTTTGCTATATGTGTATTCGTGCTGACTGACAAAATCAAAAGATAGTAAAATAAAAGTAAGCAAGGTGGTCTTTATAGAAGCAGAGAATTGACAGGAAGCGGGAGGCGGAGGGGGTGGGGCTCCGGTGGCAGTCCTTAATATTCTGCTACTGTTGTTTTTACATGAAAAAGTAGGTAATGGAGATCGTACAAGCAAAAGCCAATGGGCAGAGTGGAATGTAAAAAGGCTTCGGGGCTTTAAGACGAGAAAAAGACGATTGAAAGTTTAAAAGCGTGGGTAAAAGTGAAATTGGAAGTTGCGGAAAGTAGATAACGACTCTCTTAACCGCCGTTTCCACATCCAAAATTACAGACGTGTCTTAGGTTGGTAATTTTGATTTTAGACTTATGTGGCGTTTGATATGAATTCTAGAATGTGAAATTTGAAATTCGAATTTAAGTGTTACCAGAAATAAATTATTCAACTAATAAAGTTAAATATATTTAATAATTAACTGAACATATACACTGAACTCATATATCTCACCTCATAAATATAATAAATTTATCTTAAAAAGTTGAAATAATCTATTAATAATGTGCATGAGAAGGAGAGATTGTTTGTTTATCAAAAATAGAAGGACAAGTGTACTCATGCATGAGAGAAAAGTACGTATATATGCAAGAACATATATGCATGAAAGTGTGTGCCAGTATGTGAGAGATGAAAAATTAAAATATGCTATGTTTGTTTATAAGAAATAGAAAATAGTATACGTGAAAGTGAGAAAAAATAGTTTATTTATGTATGTATGTGTATGTAAGAGCATACATGCAAGAAAGTATATGGGTATATGTGTGAGAGAAACTGTGTATGGAGAGAGAGAAAGTGTGTGTGTGTGAGAGAGAGAGAGAGAGAGTAAGAGAGAGTAAGGGAGCGAATGTGTGTGTTTGTGTGAAAGTTGTTAGTGTATGCCTTAAAAGCAAGTTGGTTTATGCATTTGTATTCACATTTATTTATTTATGTTATATTTATATATGTGGAATTTTTGTTTATCATTTAAAACTTATATTTTCATGTTATTAGGGGGTGTTTGGAATAAGGGGATTGGGGATGGGAATGGGATTAAATCCCATAATGGAAGTTTGGATTAGGGGGATGAGATTTGGAATTTGGGAATGAAAACCAAAAAATTGGGATTGGCCAATCCCCAACCAATTTGGAGGGTTTTGACCAAAACCCAAATTTCATTCCCAAATTTCCACTGTCGTTCCCTCCCTCTCACTTTTCTTCCTCCCGCCGTCTATTTCATCATCTCCCTCCCTCTCATTCTTCTCCCTCCAGCCATCTTCTCTTCTCCCTTTCTCTCTCCCTCTCACTCATCTTCCCTCCTTCTCGCTCTTCTCTATCCTGCCATCTCTTCCCTCTCACTCTAACATCTCCTTCCCTCTCACTTATTTTCCCTCTGTCATATCTTTCTTCTTGCTCTTCTCCTTCTCACTCATCATCTCCCTCCCTTTCACCTTTTGATCTCTCACTCATCATCTATTTCTTCTCACATCCTCACCAACTTAGGCTATGTTCTCCTTTCTCTTTGTCTTTCTCTCTTTTATTTATTTTTTGCAATTTATTATGAACCTCGTGCAGATTACTTTGCCAAGCTAATGTGACTGCCATAATTGCTCTGCTCAGTGAGTTTTATTAGATCCTAATATCTCTAATTGTTTTGTTAGAATTCTTCTTCATTTTAATTTTGTTTTGTTAGAAATCTTCTTTATTTTAATTTTTCATTTTTATTTGTAAAGTTTTGATGTTGTGATAGCATATTTGCTTAATTTAAGGTTGTACAGAAAGCTATAATATAAAACTACATTTGTGTCTAGTTTGGCTTTTTAGTGCTTTTTGCATAAATAAAAAAGGAATTTTTTGCTCTGTTGCTTTTTTCTTTCTTCTCCCTTAGCTATGACGACAAAGAATATCAGCATACTTACAATGCATATTAAACTCATTTATATCACTTTCATCAATATCTTTGTGTATTTACAAAAAAAAGTACAAGTAAAAGATGTGAAGAATCACAACTTGGTTGATAGTTGTATTACATAATTCTACTGAATGCATTTGAAATTTGGTCATTTATTCAGCCAATTTATTTCAGAAATTAATTAGAATATCGTATAAGTTCTCATTGACGTGAAATAAGTCTATAATTGTAGTAGACAAAATGTTTCCTTTCTGAACTTGTTGTTCATAACCTTCATCTTGTAGTATTTGCTTAATTAGGAGACTGTAGACCTCGTAATGTATTCATTTATTGCATTATCTTTTTTAAGTTTTACTTATTCATATAGCATTTTATTGTAGACAAATGGCACGTCTTCCTATTACAAATAGAAGACGGAAGCAAATGCGCAATATTCGGATTATGTCTGCAATGCTTATGACTTTCATTGTGGCTTTCATGATGTGGTACCATGTCACTTGGGTGTATATATATAAGAAACGTTCAATAAAGTCTAAAGAGAAAAAACAATTGAGCGAATGCAATGGTTATTTAGAATTACTAGAGAAAGCGACACTAATTGTGTGAGTATACTTCGTATGAATAGACAAACATTTGGTATATTATGTGAGATGGTAAAAGATTTTGGGGTTTGACACCTTACAAGAAACATGAGTGTAGAAAAATTGTTGCCATGTTTGTGTATACTTTGGCTCACCATAAAAAAAAAATAGAGCAATTGGCCTTACATTTTTGCGAAGTGGAGAAACAGTGAGTCGTCAATTTAATCTTTGTCTTCTAGCAATACTAAAATTACATGAATTGCTGATTGAGAATCCTGAGCCAATCACTGATGAGTGCACAGACGACAGATGGAAACATTTTAAGGTATTGTTAACTGTAAATTGAAATAATATTTGAATCTAATTAGATTTCTCTTTGACTTGTAAAAGATTTTACCACTAATTTGATGTATTTGGTTCCATATTAGAAATAGTCTTGGTGCTCTAGACAGGACTTTAATTAAAGTGACACCACCTAGTGATCAGAAGTCAAGATATCGAACAAGAAAAGCAAGTATTGCAACAAATGTATTAGGAGTTTGTTCCTCAAACATGCGATTTATATATGTTTTGCCTGGTTGGGAAGGTTCTGCATATGATGGATATGTGCTTCGAAACTCTATTTCTAGACCTAATGGTCTTAGAGTACCACAAGGTAAACGTATCATTGGAATATCCAGTATCCTAGTATGGTTATTTTTAAAAACAATTCATTAATTTTATGTGATTTAATGTTGAAGGTTGTTATTACTTGGTGGATGCTGGATATTGCAATACAAACGGATTTCTTACCTCATTTCGGGGGCAAATATATCACCTTAATAAATTTCACGGTCGTCGACCAGAAACACTAGAAAAAGTATTTAATATGAAGCATTCAAAAGCAAAGAATATGATATAGAGGTGTTTTGAATTGTTAAAAGGAGGATGAAAAATTCTAGCATCTGCTTCATTTTTTCAATCCGAACACACGTACAGATCATAATGGCTTGTTGTTTATTGCATAACCTAATTCGAAAGTTCATGACCTATGATCCACAAGAACAAATGGCATGCGAAGAAGAGTTCGACAGCGAAAACGATGAAAGTGATGTAAAAGAGAGAGAGATGAAGTATATAACAACTATTATACCAAGTGATGAATGGGTCAATTTTAGAAACAATTTAGCACAAGAAATGTTAATATTTGGAGAGCTACATCTAATAGTTGATTTTGAGTATTTGTACTTCTAAGAATTCAGTGATTTCTTTTATTGATTGATTTATGTTCAATGTATCATGTTGCAATTTCTTTATTGTACTATTAATTTAAGTGACTTGTTCTTTAATTAAAGTTCGCATACGGACATTTGTTGAATTATTCTTATCATTACCTATAGAAGTGACATTTGGATTATAGGATGGAGAATGATGAAAACACACGCGAAAGAGGAAGGTACAAATGTTTCTGGCATGATAATGAGTAAAATTGTTGATTGAAGCATTACAAGAGCTAGCTTGTGATCCTTTATGGAAGACAATGGATGGTAGATTTAAAAACAATTACATGAATGAGTTGCACAAGCGCATAGTCTACAAGCTTTCAACTTTTGAAAAACAAGTTTCTCCACATTTGGAATCAAAGGTGAAATGGTTAAAAATCAGATATCATGCAATCACTGATATGTGCATAAAGAAGTGGATGTCAATGGGACGATATTCAAAAAAAAATTCAATGCGAAAAGCAGTTGTATGAAGATTGATGTAAGGTAAAAAAAGCTAATGCTTTTCAATTTTTTGGTGTTGGTGATAAATAATCCTTTTAATTTGTGAAAGCATGCATTTTTTTATTGTTGTTTTTTAGATGCACAAGAAGCAAAAGGCCTTTGGGATGTAAAATTTCCATATTTGGATGACCTTGAAGTAGTATATGGAAGAGATAGAGCTACTGGAGTTGTTGTCGAAGATTTTGCAGATGCCATCAAAAATATGGAGAAAGAAGTTGAAGAGGTTGCTGCTACAGTGGACTTAACTAATGATGAATGACGGTGACTATGAAGAAACAAATTCAACAACACAAGTGCCTTCAACAAGTTCAAGAAGTTCATCAAAAAGGCAAAAGAAAGCATCACCTATAGCTAGAAATCCATCAAAAAGGATTAAATCTGTCACAACAACACCGAATGTGGATGTTCAATTTCAACAACTAACAAGACAATTTGGATCTTTTATGGAAGGCATTGCTACTAACTTCACAACGATGGCAACTGTCATGGCAAATGAAGATAAACGTGAGCAATTGGTGGTTGATAGAAGCAATAGCTTGGTTAATGAATTGGTCAATCTTGGATTACCAAGTGGAGATGTTTATAAAGCCGGTGACATCATAGGTGCAAATCCAGCAAAACTCAATATGTTCTTCAATCTTCCTATTGATATGAGAAGGCAATATGTCATTAATCTCCTTTATCCTTCATGTAATCTTTAAACTATGTTAGCTTGTGATCTCTTTTGGAATCTTTTGAGAACTTTTTTTTTGCCTATCTTGAAACATGGATATAAGGTAGTTCTTTTGGTTATGCCACAAATGTGGTGGCTTTTTTTCTAAATAGGATAGGCTGATTTTGTAAATTTGATATTTGTGAGCTTTGTATGGTATCCTTTCCTTTTGGTTAAATTAATATGATAATATTATTTATCACATAAGATTCTTTAATTATTGTTATGTTCAATTGTTGCCATGTTATATGCTCTAAAATGATAAACAAACTTGAAAATTTAAATCTTAAGCTCAAATTGTGCCAATGATGAAGTTGTAAAAACAAAAATTGTTGAGTGCGTTGAATTTTGTAATGTGATTCAATTTATGATCCAATCTGATATTTGAAAATTTCAACCAAAAAAATGAAAAAAAAATTGAGGTCTATGGTGGAAGCGAAGGGTGAGGGCTGATAGGCCCGAGTTCGGTAGTATGGACTAGTTCGCTTCATTGACTGCATAAGCGTTCGCATGATCTCTGAACCTTCTGGATGTTTGTGTCCCTCATCTGCTCCAGCGTCCGCAAGCTCTTTGTGATCAACCGGACGTTTGCATGTCTGGTTTGCACTAGCGTCCAGATATTGTCTGGAATCTTCTGGACAACCGCAAGTCTCGTCCACACCAGCGTTCGGATACTCTTTGGAATCTTTCGGACGCCCGCATGTCTCGTCCGCACCAGCGTCCGAATACTTTCTGGAATTAACCAGACGTCAGCATGACTTGTCCGCACCCGCGTCTGGAAGCTCTCAACAAATTAACCAGATGTCCGGATGCATCGTTCGTACCAACGGATATGATTCCAATCCCTAGAAAACCAAACAAAAATTTTAGTAATGATACACATTCTAAGTACCAAACCAAGCACATGTATTCAAATCCTAGGTTTCATTCCAAACCCAAGAGTAATGATTCCGATTCCGATTCCGATTCCGATTCCAATTCCGATTCCTGAGTGTGAACCAAACGCCCCTTAGTTTATCTGATGAAGTTATTATAATATTGACTGTGTATAAGATATTGCAAAGGGATTACAATTGTGAGTCTCTTAATACACATAAAGTCATATTCTTAAATATTCATAGTCATGGTTATTAATGAGATTGGACATCATTAATACAGATAGACTAGCTTTGCTTCTACTTATGAGAGTAGTATTTGATCTCATTAATTATGGTGTGCGTGACACCTAAGCTGGTACGTGAATGCTTGTTAAGAACAAGTTCATTGGATTGATCCACCGAGATTTTCCAACTATAGTACCAGTAGTTGAACTCTTAAATGGCAATGATGTAAGTGATCATTTGACTTGAGATTACTATAGTATTTTGAGTGTAGATTGCTATGCTTTGACTCTATTTTTCAGTACTCGTAAAAGAGTAGCACATAGGATAGAGATTAGGTATAGCATGAAGCATGGAAGGATAATAAGTATACATAGGATAAAGATTGGGATAGCATGAAGCATGGAAGCAATGGCGAAGCCAAGACCCGAGAGTAAGTGGGGTCATACTTTAATATAATAAAATTTTTATAAAATAAAAACTATGCGACAAAATGGACAAAAAAGTGCAAAATTTCGAATCTAAGAAAAAATTAGCCAAATTAATTGAAGCTCTTAATTTTTTTAAAAATATTTTGCAAACTATTGGCAAAGTAATCTTCTATGGGCTTCATTTTAAGAAAATTTTCCATAACCTGTTATAAATAAAAATCATAAAATAACCTAATTTAGTGTTATAAACATGACTTTCAGCGTTTGATAATATATTAAGATTGAGCACAAATATATAGTCCATATAAAAAAGAAGGAAAAAAAAGAAGAAAAAAAGTATGATTAAAGCTAGTTTAAGCTTTATTTTTAAGGTCCAAGCTATACTTGCTAATGCATATAATAATAATCCAAAATTTCAAATTCATAATTCAAAGGAGTCTTTAATATTCCACTTGAGGGAGAATATAAAGTATAATAATGGCAGCCAAACTATTTCTTATTTATTTTATTGTTCCTAATCATGTTCAAATTAATTAGTCTCCAATTTATATTCATTTCAAGTATACTCAATGATTCTTAATCAGAATTTAGCCTAGCCATCCTTAAAATTGAGAAATAAATCCATAATTAATCATATGATTTTATGATAGCTAATTGACAAAATAAATAGAAAAAAGATTCATAAAAAAGGCCAAAAAATAACACAATCAAATAGAAGAAAGTAAACAAGAGATAAATTAAACCAAACCCCCTCCCCCCAAAAAAAGGAAAAAATTAGAATTATTACCAATATTAGTGTAATACTAACTTGCTAAGCGATGCTTAACTTCAATATGAGGAATGAAGAAAGATGATACGAAAATTTTTTAACTTTAAATCATGACAAGTTCACAATGGAAGTTTGCAAATGAAATTTCAACAAAAACAAATAAGAAAACATAAACTAAAATTGGACAAAAAGAAAAATGGAAGACAAAAAGGCTTCTAGTCCATTCTGATACATTTGCCTTATGAGTTATTTACTTTTGTGTAGGACAAGCCATCTACTTTGAGAATCTTATTTTGACTTTTTAGTTCTTTAAATTTATTAATTGAATTTTTTACCCCAAAATATATTTTTTTATAGGGGTCAAGCAAAAATTCTTCTATATACTATATATAGATTTTTAAAATTTAAGTGGGTTCATTTGACCCCACCTGGAGCCATGTGGCTCCGCCCATGCATGGAAGGATACTGAGTAATTAATATAGGATTCACCACTCCTTAATAGGAGAGTATATCCCTCTTGGTCACTTGTTAGAAATATTAACTCAACAAGTCTTCTACCGAAATGATAATATAACTTGAAAGTAGTTTCAAGGTTATACATCATGGAGAGTTATATTTCCGGAACAAAAAAAATATTAATTAGTCATTTAAACGTGTGCACTACATTTTTAGACTAATTGAGATATAATATGGTAAAAGGATATTAGTTACACGGCAACATTGTCAATGATGGGTATAAGTGTCACATTCGAAAAAATCGTGGGTAAAAGCAAAAGGGTGCTAGTGGGGTCGTTGACTGTCGCGTCTCGAAAAGATAGTCTAGTCTGATGACCCTTTTTTTTTAAAAGATAGTTTTGGAAAAAGTCGTGCGCGTGTGTGAAAAATTGAATTTTTATTGAAAAAAGTGTATTTTAAGAAAAAATGGTATTTTAAAAGAAAACAAGGCCGGGACTAAAAATGCGACAGGTTTGGCCAAATAATTTTTGAAAAAGGGTTTTATTTTGAAAAATGGAGTCGCCACTTGGTACTGAGTTAGGGTGTACCAAGTCACCCTAGAAAAATTGTTTAACAAAACAAAAAGTAAAATTTTAGAGAAAATATTTAAAACCCTTTTTTGACTCCGGTCTACGAAAAATGAGAGAAAAAAGGTCTAGGAGTCACATTTGAAGAAAGGGAAGGCAAAGGCTTGCGCCTAAGGCACCCTTTCAACCTAGCCGAGGCTAGTTGCGAGGTTTAATCAAAATTTTCTAAATTAACCCTAAATTCTATCGCGTTCGGATGTATCTAAATGAATGCAAATCCTAAATCTAAATGTGGGTATCGAGAGGGTCGAAATGTTCTGTCGAGGCTTGGTCAGAATTATCGTATTAATTGCGAAACCCGAGTCGAGACCTCGAGGGAGTCACGAGTTTTTATGCAAAATGTGAATGCAAAAAAGAAAAGAAAATAATAATATATAGTAAGTGAAGAAAGAAGGTGGGTATGCAACATGACGGGTACAGGGGACTAATATTTCGTGACTGAATGTTTCTACTAATGGAGGGGGGAACGGCATGCATGCCACCGCTTCCCACGTGAGTAGATGACTATTTCTAGTCGAATCATACAAATGTCCTAATTTCTAAGTGAAGTGCAACCTAGATGTCATGTATTTTTAAAAAATGTGTCAAAATAATAATAAGGATAATAATAATAATAATAATAATAGTAATAATAAAATCATGCCGAATGGAAAGAAAACTAAAAGTGTGTGAAATGAGATGAGAAATGCACACGAATGTACCTAACACTAAAATGTCCTAAGGGTCTAGCGTTGGACTAGCCCGTTCTAAAAAGTCCCACTAGCATTGGACTAGCGGGAAAGAAAGAAGCCACAACTAGCGTTGGACTAGTGTGGTGACGGAATATCATAAGTCATGAATTAAATATTAAAGCATGAATTAAAAGTAAATTAGACATATAAAAGCATATAAGATCACATAAGAGCACATAACACATAAGCATAATATTCTAGATGCAAAAATCCTAATGAAAACGGTAAAACAAATAAGCACGTAAGCACGCAAAAGCAAATAAACCCTAACTATTACACCAGGGGGCTTGATTTACAATTTAAAGGGAGAAATTAAAAATATACTATCTATTACATTTTCTATCTAATTATACAATTTTTGCTAAAATATGAGAAAAATAATCTAACTATTACATTGACTAGCTAAATACAAAATATTACATTTTTGTCAAAACAATAAAATTTGACATTAAATAACACAAAATAAATAAATACACAAAAAGTGTATAAAATAAGAAACGCATAAAAAAAATACATAAAAGATCACATTAGAGCACGTTGGAGCACATAAAGAAGCAATTAAAAAATAACGAAAATATCTTTTTGAAGACTCGGTACAAATACTACTCAAAATGAACAAACAAGTCAAGGCACCTTGGTATAATCAAACAAAATTTAAAATATATAACTATTGATGAATTGAGATAAAAAAAAATGAATTCTAGTAACTAAGGGGTTAAATAAAATTCTATAAAACTTAAGGGGTAAAAATTAGAAATTCACTTAAGTCTAAAGGGGAAGAAATGTAAAATTAAAGTAACCTGGAGGGACAAAACAATAAATTTCAGCAAAAGAAGGCACAAAATTACAAATTCCAGCAATGTGTAAGCATTAAAACACAAATTCCAACAATCATAAGTACTAAAATACAAGTTCTAGCAATGTCATAGGGACTACAGATGCAAATTCCAGCAACCATAAGTACTAAAATACAAATTCCAGCAATCATAAGTACTAAACTATAAGTTCCAGCAATGTGTAAGGATTAAAACACAAATTTCAGCAATCATAAGTACTAAAATACGAGTTCTAGCAATCATAAGTACTAAAATACAAGATCCAGCAATGTATAAGGATTAAAACACAAATTCCAGCAATCAAAAGTACTAAAATACAAGTTCCAGCAATGTCACAGGGACTAATTGCAATTCTCAGCTATATAAAAGGACTAAAATAAAAATTCCAGCAGCCATAAGTATTAGAATACAAATTCCAGCAACAAATAAAAGACTAAAAATACAATTTCCAACAGTTAATGGAGGTTTTAAAACAAATTCCAGCAACATGAAGGACTAAAATATAATTTCCAGCAATTAATGGGGCCTAAAATTGAAATTCTAACAAGTCTTAAGGGGCTAATGAAAATTCCTGCAACTAATGAGGGGTCCAGAACAAATTCAGAAATATGTGGGAGATAAAACACAATTTTCAGCAGCAATGGAGGACTAAATTATAAAATACAGCAAGTTCTAAGAGTTAGTTTAAAATTTCCAGCAAAGCTTAATGACTTAGAATGAAATTCTAGTAACCTAAAGTTCAAAAATGAAAATTCCAGCAATAACAAGGGTCCAAAAATGAAAATTCCAGCAACTATGAAGGCTAGGAATAAATTTTTCAGCAACTTGAAAAGTCTAAGATAAAAATTCCAGCAACTATATAAACAAATAATGTGAACAAACATAGTCAAATTGAAAAAGAATTAAAGCCTAAGGGGTTAATTTATAAAAGATAAGGACCCCAATTGCATAAATAATAAACTCGTCAAAGGCAATACTCATAATGTTCAAACATATAAAGGTCAAGATAACAATGTCCACATTAAAAGAAAGAAAAAAAAAGAAAAAAAAATGAAAGGAAAATGTTTTAAACTACACTCAATTGAATCACGTCACTAGAGAACAAACACATAAAAAATGAAGCTAAATGCACTCAATTGAATCACATAACTAGAGAACAAACAAATAAAAAAAATGAAGCTAAATGCACTCAATTGAATCACGTAACTAGAGAACAAATAAAAATGAAGCCAAATGCAATTCAGTAACTAAACCAACTCCCACTTCCCTAGTCTATTTTTCTTTTAATTGGATAAAAGTTAAACAAGACAAAACATAAAAAATTTGAGCACATAAAGAAATGACAAAAACTTATCCTTTCCCCAAACAATTCGATTATTGAATTGAAAAGAAAGTCAAACTAGCCCCACCATTTTTACAAGACAAATCTGCTTCTTTAATCTTCAAAACATCAAAAGAATCACTTCCCCAAAGCAAGAATTCCAGAACGAATTCTCCCTTTTTCCCCCTCTTTCTTTCTACCTTTCTTTCTTTCTATTTTTCAGCTTTCCAGTCTTCATCTTTTTTTGCAGCTCCGTTCTTCTCCTTCTAAGTCTTTCTCTCTTTATCTTTTCTCTTTAAATTTTCTCTTTTCCCGTTTGATTCTCTTTCTTTGTTTCTCTATTTTTTTTCTCCAAATCAGTTTGTTCTCTCTCTCCCCGAATTCTATTTCCTCTCCATCTTTAATCTCTCCAGTCAAGTTATATCAACCTGAATTAATCTCCTTTCGAATTCCTTAAAACTGTGACTATGGTGTGGGGGCTTATTCACTGGTGGTAATAGCAGTTAGCGAGGTAGGAGTTGCAGGGGATTTGAATGAGTTGGAGATTTGGTGGTTGCAGGGCTAGGGAGGGTTTTTATTGGCAGTGAATCAATGATGTTGTGACTGAAATTCGGGACTGATTTGTGGTGGAATTGAGGAATTTGGTGGCAGTGATTTCAGATGGAGGAGGCAGGGTGGCGTAGGTGGCCTGGTGGTGTTGGTTGCAGGTGGTGGAAGAGGAGACTGGCGGCAGTTGGGAGTGAAAGGTAGTGACAATTGGAGGACTTGGGCTGGAATTTTGGTTGCTTGCAGCAGGATTTGGGTTGATTTAAGCTTGGTTGCTGATTTTTCTTATTTTTCTTTTTATTATTATTATTATTTTTTTGATGATGTTGGTGATTGATGAATCTGTATGTGTGCCTGAATGAACATGCCTTTGTGTGTGTGAATTACCGTGTGTGTTTTGTGAACTTTATGTATCTGTGTGTGGGTTGTTGGCGTCTGTGAGTGTGTGTATCTGTATTATTGGTTCTCTGTGAAATTGATGAAGTCTGTTACTATTGGTGGTTGGGCAGTGTTCCTACGGTGGCTTGTCTATGGCGGCTTTAGGGATGATCTATGTGGTGGTTTTGTGGTTTTGCTACTGGTTGTTTGAGTGTATGATGTGTGTATGTGAAATTATGTCTAAGTGTGTGTGCAATCTGATCTCTAGTGATGCGATGGGGCTTGATGCGGTGCTGTTTTGGTGCGGTGATTTGGTTGATGATGATAAATCTGTGCATGAATCTGTGAGTGTGTGTGTGTGCAATAGTTATGAAGGTGGGATGATAGAGTGTGTTTTTGAGTGTATGACTCTGTGTGTGTATGAATGTGCGTGTCTGTGTGTGAATTCTGGGACAGGGGAGGGGCTTTGGAGGTTGAGGAAATGGTGGTTCTGGCTGGGTATTTGTGGTGTCTGTTTCTTGTCTTGCAGGTTTATTTGACTATGAGCTTATGGTGTTGCGGCTGATTCAGATGATTGTGCAAGCAGTAGATGGAATTGTGAAAGGAGGATTGGTAGTTCTTGATGAAGTAGCAGAGAGGGAAGTTGCAGAGAAGAGGAGAGAAGAGACGGTGGTGGGGATGAAATTTCAAGAACAAACAAAGCCATAAGCCTAAACCAAAACAAAAATAACAGAAAAACAAAAACAGAGAAGCCCAGAAACGACCCAAAAAAATAGAAACAAAATTTAAAATGAAAATCCATAAAAATTCCTAAGCAATCAGTTTTATGGAGAACATGGAATAAAATGAATCAAAATGAGAAATAAAGAGGAAAACTTACCCTTTTGAGCTTCAAAATGGATTGATGATGAACAGCAGATGATCTCTGAAGGAGGCGATGAACAGTAAATGAAACCTGATGGTTGAAGACGATGAACAGTAAAAATAAATTAAGAACGGCGCTTAGTGTGTGATTTTTAGGTGTTGTAGTGTGTGTTTGATTCTTAAAGCACAAAAATCAAAGTGTTTGTAGGGTTTCTATTTTTTCTCCTTGTTTTTTCTGCTAATGAAAGAGGGTATTTGTAGCCCACTTGTCTTGTTGGCCAAGAATGCTGTAAAATAACGAAAATGCCACTGGTATTAAAAAATGTTAATTTTATTAAAAAATATTTTTAACCCTAAAATTAAAATTAATACAAGAAATATGATAGCGATCTCTAAATTTTCAAAAAAGTATTCACAGTAGATTTCAAAAATAAAACTAGAGATCAAAACTGATAGAAACGCACTCGGGGTGTAAAAATGACGATTTTGCCCCTGTATAACGAAAATACACAAAAAAAATAGATATTAACCTCAAAAAAATTATCAAAAATTAAAAGTAAGCTTAAAACATTTGAAAATGCCTTTTTGACTCAAAAATTGACAAAAAATAAATTTAAACTGTAAAATGACGATTTTGCCCTCGGACAATGAAAATTCACAGAAAAATAGTCATTGTCTTCAAAAAATTATCAAAAATTACAAATACGCTTAAAACACTAGAAAATGCATTTTTGACTCAAAATTTGTGAAAAATAAATTTAATTTGTAAAATAACGATTTTGCCCTTGGGCAATGAAAATTCATAGAAAAATAGTTACTGTCCTCGAAAAATTATCAAAAATTACAAATAAGCTTAAAACACTAGAAAAATGCATTTTTGATTCAAAATTGGTGAAAAATGAATTTAATTTGTAAAATGACGATTTTACCCTCAGACAATGAAAATTCACAGAAAAATAGTTATTGTCTCTGAAAAAATCAAAAAAATTCAGAAACATGCTTAAAGAATTAGAAAAATGAATTTGGAACTAAAAATGAACTAAAATGGTATTCACGATGTGAAATTACCATTTTGCCCTTGTGCTGGTAAAAATATAAAGAATACCTAATTAAATCCAGAAAAATCATAAGAAATTAACAAATTCACATAAAAGTAAAAATATGAATTTAAAACCCCCAAAAGCTAATAGAAAAATATTTACAGATAAAATTACCATTTTGCCCCCCCAGATTATTGAAAAATTAAAATTGGTCCCAAAAAGTGCAAACATGCCCCCAATGTTTGAAAATAAATGGTGTGTCAAAATTTGGTGTCTACAATAAGTCTACCATATGACTTTCCTATTCTCTTGGGTGGTCATGATGCATTGCTAAACACAACTCGTGATCTATAAGTACAAATTAATTAATTAGTAAATTAATGATAAATTAAAGTGTTTAATTTATTTAACTCTTAATTGGTTAATTAATGAGTTATAATTTGTATTTATTGCCAACATAAATAAAACCTAATGGGTCATACGCATAAAGAATATAATCTTTGGGCTAAATTGTAATAAGTATGCGATACTTATGGGGTTAATTTAGGTGATAAAGTAATTTAAAGGACTTATTTATAAATATTCTAAATCTTACTGGAAATTAGTTGCCTAAAAGGAATAAAAGAGATATTTGGTTTCCTTATGTAATAAAATTTCCTAAAGAAATAGGATTAGCTTAAGGTAAGCTTGCTAAACTTTTTTAGTTTCCAATTATTCTTGTTTCCTTAAAGACTAGAACACTATTCCTATAAATATGTCTATATTTTGACTCTTGAATTATTATTGTAACATAAGACAAAACCTTGCAAGAAGAGTGCCGCCGCCCCTAAAGGTGAAATACCACCCCTTGTGTACCACTTTAGAAGTGCTGCCACCCCTCTCTTTCTTCCCTAATTGTTAGATTATATCTTGTTGTGTTCTGTACATAATTTAGGGATCTAACACTCAAAAATCGAAGTAAGCAAGCCCGTAGAGGTTTCCATAAGATTGTGTTCATGTGGATATCATTAGAGCCTCGACGCTTAGAGGGTTTTTGTAGTAGACTTACCTTATCTACGAAGGATCTAACCTTTAGAACCATAGAATTCTTTTGTGCTTGAGATAATTCTCGTGTAAACCCCCTTGTAATCGTATAGATATATCAAAGAGACCCATAGCTAAGGTAATAAAATTTTATTTTTTGCTACGTAATCTATGCTATTACCTTACAGTAGTATCAAAGCCACCTTTGATTATATCTATATAATTTGTATTTATTTAATTGTCATAAATATTTATGGTTTATTTTTTATATAAATTTGCCTCAAATTGTTTTAGAAAAATCAAGAGTTTGATTTTTAACAAAAGATCTTAATTGTTTAAAAGAGTTTTAAATAATTAAGATGAGTTCTTAAGGTTATTTTAATGGTTTTTAAATTATTTTAATGTGCTAAAAGGATTTTTACACGATTTGATTCAAAAAAGTTTTGAAAAAAATACAAAAATCGCTTTTGAAAAAATTTCATAAACAGCCTGCGGCTAGACCTGTGACTCAAGACCTGTAAGGGTTCTGATTGCAGCCGCAGGGTTATCTGCACCGTGGCCAGAACTGCGGCTAGGTAACGCAATGCATCTACGAGCCAAGCTGCGGGTGCCCTCGAATCGTGTTACGCCACCAATCTGTGGGTTAGCACCAATGGATTAGGGTCAAAACCCTAAGCTGAAATTTTTTTTTTCTGGAAAACACAATTTTCTCTAAATTTTTATAAAAACTCTTTCCAATTTTAATTGTTAAAATTTGAAAAGTTAATTTTAAAATCCTAAATCTTCTATAAATTTATTTTTGAGATAAATAATTCAAGAATATCAATCTAATTATATTAGACCATGTGATTTATGACTAAAATTAAATAAATTAATTTATTTAATTGTTAAATTCTTGAGATGGCATGGTGGATGATTATGGACTATACCAATGTGATTGAATGGTTATTATTTCTATTTTGGTTGGCTTGTGTTGGTTTTTTGAAATAGGGCCTGCGTGTCCTGCCTTTTTTATTATTCTAATGTAATTTTCTTCTCAACTAAATTCCCCTCAAATGTAACTCGAGGTTTATTGATCAATACTTGTAATGTACAAAGTATAGATTAAGAATAGGATTATTTTTCTAAATTGTTTAGATAAGAATTACATGTGTCATGTACAAGAAGATGGAGATGGCACCAAGGAAGCAACTAAGGAGGCACATCAAGGAGTTGACATGTCCCCTAGAAATTTTAGCCAAATATTTTCTTCAAGGTTCAAAGAAAATATTATTAGCAAAAGCCAATAATCATCCACGATTTATTATACTTTTACTTTATATGATGATATATATTAATTGCATGATATGATGATACATTAATTTTTAAAACAAATTCCTCAAACTAAATATTAAGTCACTTATTTAGTCGCCTCGTATTATTATAACAAAAATCAGAAGTTTTGGTTAAGTGCTGACTTGTTAACCTACAGTTAAGGATCACTTTACCTAGAATATATTTTTGTTATGAGATATGATCTTTCAATAATAAGTATGACTTAAAAAAAATACATAACTTGTTGGCCCACCATCAAGGTTATGATATTTTGAGGCATGTTGGGCAAACACATAAGATGTGAATATTAAGAGTTGATATCCAGTTACCTAGGAGTCACAAGAGTTGTGATTGGTAAAAATTACCTACCTAATCAAAATTACCTTTGGGTTGTTACCCTACCATCAAGTTCAAAGTTAATTAGATGAGATTCTAACCCACTAGGAATTTCCAATAGATTTTCTGAATCAATATTGAGGGTTATTTATTTGAAGTAAAATAGTGGGAAACAAACAAACAAAAATTTTGAGTCCACTTTTTGATTTGCATATATGACATAAAATAAATACTTATTTCTCTCTTTACTTTTTGTTGTAGAATGTTTAACGTGGATCTGCGACCAATTTTAAATGACTATAAACTCAATAAAACCAACTTTGAGCATTGGCATCTCAATTTGAAAATTGTTCTCAATCATGAGAAAATTGAATATGTTCTTGACAAACCCATGTCGTCCCCTTCTCCTGCTACTACATTGCCTAAGAAAATAGATATATATGAGATGCATAAAGCTAACAATGAAGCTACTATGATCCTAGCATTGCAAAAGTAACATCTTAAGATAGATGCTCTGTCCATGATTGTGTAATACGAACCTAAGGGCCAAAGCTCAAGTCAACAAATGTATTCAAGTCATTTCTAGAGCATTCGCCAAAGCGAAGGCCAATTTTAGGCCTTAATGGAAGCTTAGAGGCATTTAAGATGGTCAAAAGGAGTACGAGGAAGAGGCCATCCATGGCTGGAACGAGTACACCTGCGAAAGTTCAAAAGACTGATGTGAAGGAAAAGCCATCAGAAAGTTTCTGATGAAGGTCGCGGGCAAGGTCGCACCACTGGCCTTCCCCACGGCCTTCGTCAGAAACTTTGCCAAAGCAAAATGATGTTCTGATCAAGGACCGCACCAAAAATCGTGCCACGATCTACCCTGCGGCCTTTGTCCTTAACTTTACGATTTCTTTGGTTTTCAGCAGTTTTTACTTAGTTTTTGACGTGTAATAAACTAGTCACTTACCATAGTAGTTGTTTAGGGTGTTTTTGCCTATATAAGGCTAACTATTATCATTGTTTAAATAACGTTGATGAATAATAAAATTTGGTGAGGTTTTTCCCTCTTTGGTTCTCTTTAAGAGATCTTGATTCTTCGAGTGATTCATTGAGTTATCGCAATATCTTATGTTGTAACCAACACGTGGGTTTAGGGTTTAAGATCCTCTTCAAATAGTTTTCATTCTCGGGTAGAATTGGAGTTAGGTTGTCCATTGATACATAAGAACAATCCTTGGGAGGGTTGTCCCGGTGATTGGCAGGTCGTTGTGAAGGTTCCTGTTAAAAGATTAACGTGGAGTCTCGGGACGGATCGCATCAATTGGTATCAGAACTCTTTGGGTTCTTGGTATCAGGTTTTTCCTAATCCATCTCATGAGATTTCGATTTCTTGAGATTGGATATACCTTTTTCTTTCTATTTTGCTTAAATTTCTACGGTTATCCTTTGTGTTTTTGTCTTTTAGTTTGCATACTTTTCACTCCTAGGGTTTTCTAGTATTGTGAGCTTTGTGTTTTGTTGTCTATCATGATTGGGGACTATAGCTTTGCATAATTCCTATTATCTTAGTTGATTTCTTGCAGATTTCCTTGCAATTTTGTACTATTTTTTACAATTTTCTTTGCATTTTTAGTGCTGTCTTTGATTTAGGGCGTCTAGAAATCCCGTAAAGTTCGTGTCTTTGTTTTCTATTGTTTGGGTTATTGAATTTTGGTGATTTATTGACTATTCGTTAACAAAAATCATCCAAAATGTGCTATCTTTATTTTAAAAAAAAAAATATTCCTTCATTAGGTCATGTTGAGCGTTATCCATTCGCAGTAATCTTTTCCCTTTTGAGTCTATACCTTTCAGATTCTTTACCCATTTCTTTTATCCTTGAGTCAAAATATCTAACGAGGGAGAATTCAAAGCATTTGACCTTAGAGACTTTGCTGAAATAATAAATGCTAGCATCCAGGGTATGAGACAGGCAATAGAAATTGCATGTAAGCAGATGGAGAGGCGAGGCCATTCACATTCTAGATCAAGGAGTAGCCATAGAAGCCACCGAAGAAGGTCTCCTATATCATATTAGAAGGTTCTAATGACGAAAGGATGGTTGATAGGAGGCAAAGACGAGAAGAGCAAGCTCATAATGACAATGTAGGATGCATTAAAATGAAGATTCTTACGTTCCAAGGCCAGAGTGACTTAGAGCTTTATCTAGAGTGGGAGTGAAAAGTAGAGCATGTGTTTGATTGCCACCACTACTCGGAGGAGAAGAATGTCAAGCTTATTGCAGTGAAATTCTCTGATTATGCTAGTGTATGATGGAACCAATTGGCTACCACTAGAAGTACTGACCTATCTGCACATGGGAGGAGATGATAACAATTATGAGAAGGAGGTCCGTGCCTAACCATTGTTACAGGAAGCTACATCAAAGACTACAATCTATGTCACAAGGTGGTAGGATCGTGGATAACTGTTACAAAGATATGAAGTTGGCAATGATTTGGGTAAATGTAGTAGAAGACCGTTAGGCAGTCAATGACTAGATTCCTAGTTGGTCTAAATTAAGAAATCAGAGACAAGATGGAGTTGCAATCCTATGTGGACATTGATGACTTGGTTCAAAAAGTTGAGACAGTGGAGAAGCAACTCAAGGCTAGGAGGAGAAGTAAATCGGGATCTTATGGAAGGAATAGTTGGCATGATAGTAGGGACCGTGATGAGAGACCAAACCGAGCATTCCATGGGAAAGATGATAGAGCTATGATGAGATTGAAAGAAGCTATAAAGCCAAATGAGGGCATGGTTGACAAGAAGGCGCAAGCAGAGGCGCCAATGAGGGCACATGACATCAAGTGCTTCAAGTGCTAAGACCATGGTCACGTGACTGTCCAATGTCCAAACACTAGAATCATGATTGTACTAGATGGTAGAGGGTTGAAGAGTGCTTCCTCAAGTGATGATGAAAGGATGCCACCACTAGGAGATAGCAAAAGTGAAGGAGATATTGAAAGTGAAGGCCTTGTTACCTGCGAAGTTGACCAAGGAGAGCTTCTATTCATGAGGAATACTTTAGATAAGCTACCTAAGAAAGATGGATCTGATTTGCAAAGGGAATCGATCTTCCATACCAGATGTCTCAGTAGGGACAAGGTATGTAGCATTGCTGTTGATTCTCACAGCTGTATTAATCTCTTAAACTCTTTTGTGGTAGAAGAACTTGATCTTAGGACAATGAAGCATCCTAAGCTCTACCTGACTGCAATAGGTGAAGGATAGTGGGGAACTAAAGGTGACCAAGTAGGCCATAGTTGAGTTTTCCATTGGTCAGTACAAGGATAAAGTTTTATGTGATGTAGCATTGATGGGAGCATGTCACTTGCTATTGGGTCGTCCGTAGCAACTTGATCACAAGGTGATTTATGATGGGTTCTGAAATTAGTACTTGTTTGCTTGGACATGGGAAGGACATCACCCTTGTGCCATTGACCCCATTAGAGGCTCATAAAGACCATGTGAAATTAGCTAAGAAGCTGGAGATTACTAAGGGGAAGAAAAAGATAGTGAAGGCTACTCCTACTAATTCTCATTCTCTCTTTACACATATTTCTTCTATGCAGGTAAATGATATTCCCCTAGTTGGGGACCAGAAGGAGCAAAATTCGAAGGATAAATCTTCTTGAAGAGCAGAGGAATGATACGAACCTAGGGGCCAATTCTCAAGTCAACAAATGCATTCAAGTCGTTTCTAGAGCATCGCCAAAGCGAAAGCCAATTTCAGACCTTAATGGAAGCTTAGAGACATCTAAGATGGTAAAAAGGAGTGGCAGGAAGAGGGAATCCATAGGCTAGAATGAGTACACCTGTGAAAGTTCAAAAGACGAAGCGAAGAAAAAGCCATCAGAAAGTTTCTGATGAAGACAGCGGGCAAGGCCGCACCATGACCTTCCCCACGGCCTCCTGTTAGAAACTTTACCAAAACAAAATGATGTTCTGATCAAGGCCACACCGAACCCAGCTGCTTTCATTCGCAACTTTACAATTTCTTTTATTTTCTACTGTTTTTTACTTAGTTTTTGACGTGTAATAAACTAGTTACTTACCATAGTAGTTGTGTAGGGTATTTTTGCTTATATAAAGCTAACTATTATCATTTTTTAGATAACAGTCGATGAATAATAAAATTTGGTGAGGTTTTTCTCTTTTTGGTTCTCTTTAAGAGATCTTGATTCTTCAAGTGATTCGTTGAGTTATTGTGATATCTTATATTCTAACTAACACGTGGGATTAGAGTTTAAAATCCTCTTCAAACTAGTTTAAATTCTTGGATAAAATAGGGGTTAGGTTGTCCATTAATACACAAGAACGATCCTTGGGAGGGTTGTTCCTGTGGTTGGTAATTGTTGTGAACGTTCCCGTTAGGAGATTAACGTGGGGTCTCGGGGCAGATCGCATCACTAACCTAAAAATGCTAAGCTAAACACACTAATTATGACACTATTTTGGCACTTGTCAAACTCCCCTAAACTTAAGCCATTGCTTGTCCTCAAGCAATCAAACATATAAAACACAAGACAATGGCTTCACCAAAGTAAAAGCAACACGTGCATTTTCAAAATCACATTCACAACAAGTATGGACAACAATCATGCAATTATTCATCTTATTTCAGATACTCATGATATTAATGCAAAAGAGAAAGAATTATACAGTCAATTAAACTAACTTAATTCCATTTCTCTACTCTATTTGAAACTTATAAGCCAATAATGCCTATAGCTAACAAGTATAGCTATATGTGATAAGTAATAATTTTACTTATTTTAGTATAGTAACTTATATATGTTTTTATTGTGTTTTTAGTATTTTTCAAATAAAAATGGCTTCAATTTCATAATTTTTCATCAAATTAAGAATTGCTCTTAAATTAGAGTTTATAGTCTGGAAATTAGGGTTTTGAGGCAGAATTATTATTTTGAGTAAATTAATGTCCAAGTTTATGTGATTTTGCAAGGAAAGAATGATTAAATACAATTTGGATCTAATTGAAGCTCAAGCAACATTAAAATCAAAGTTGATTCAAGTTGTACCATTTTTATCAGTTAAGCTTGGAATTTTTCGAAAAATATTTTCTTCATCAAATTCTACCAAGTCAACTATGGTTCAATTGTGAAAAAAACGTTCCAAGGGCATATATGGAATAAAAAATTTAAAGAGGGTAAAATTGAAAATAAGGAGTGATCCGTGGGTTAGCCCACCCGCGAATTGAAGGCAACTTGCAAATTTCGACTTCTCCAATTTGCAGCTTATTCATACAACTTTTGTGATAATTCCAACATCCAGCTGCTTCTGCATTGCCCTAAAAGAATATTTCAAAGTTCAAGGTAATATTTTTCCAAGATTTGGAATCAAATTTCATCATGAAATCTTTAACTTTGGATAAGGACTTGAGCTAACGATTTATTCTATAAATACATGCTTTTGTAGTTCATGGAAGACATGCTTAGTTTTGTACTTGATAAAGTTAGAACTAAAGCCTGGTAGGAGTAGCACTCCTTGTAAATACTTAGAGTGGCTTTTCTTTCTTAGTTTTGTAGTAGGCGGAGTTATATTCTTGTAACAATACTTTAAAGGAACTTTCTTTGTATCCAACTTGTTTGATGAAATGCATGGACAAGTTTTGGAGCTAAGTTAATTCACCAAATGAACAACTCTAACCTTATTTCTTTTAGTTTCATTTATGCATGCTTGTTTACATTCATTTATGTGTTTAATATTACATTTACCATGTTTAACTACGTTGATTCCTACTAGATTTAGGATGAAGCTTTAATATGTTTTGAATTAGTTTATAGCCAAATTTATTC
Organism: Mitragyna speciosa; assembly: GCA_024721245.1. Classification (NCBI taxonomy): domain Eukaryota; kingdom Viridiplantae; phylum Streptophyta; class Magnoliopsida; order Gentianales; family Rubiaceae; genus Mitragyna; species Mitragyna speciosa. The sequence goes on from CM045557.1 coordinate 12,502,317, forward strand.
ATGTCTATTCATTTACTGGGTCTTAACACTTGTTGTTGATTAGTTACCAACTTCAAGTCATCTTAGTTGTTATTTGACAAAGAGATTTGCTACTTAACAATGCAAAGAGTAAATGGAACTTATGTTGAATCTCACAAGAGTAGTGATTCACATAGGTGGATTAACGTTTAAAGCCACAATTCATGAGTTTAATGAATTAATGCATACCAGACTTTACCACGAGAGTAGGAAAGATCATGTATTGCAGTCTTCCATTCATAGAGAGATCTAGTTTGGAGTAAAAATGGAATTTAATGCTAAAATTGAATAAAATCATCATGGCCATAAGCTAAACTTTCCTATTTAGTAGATTCTTAAGCCTAGCCAACTTTGTTTAACTAGTTTCTTCATTATTTGTTTACTTTAAATTGATTTTCCTACCATTTCACTACATTCGAAGTTTGATTGTTTAGATAACAAAGCAAGTTAGTAATTTTGGTAGTTGCTAGTTCTTATTTTTTTAAGGGATCAACCCTAATACTCGTCACAGCTACAATTGACTCGTGTGTTAATATATGCCCTAAAACTAAGTCGGTTTTCAAGATTTATATATTACGCTTATTTCATGTTATACTTATCTATGTGGCATTTTCTTTGTTATTTAATACTTGTTATTTATATTGCTTGTTTATTTGATAAAGTCCATAGAATATTAACTGTGTATAAGAGATTATAAGAGTTACAATGATGAGATTCTCATTACTACATAAAGTTATATTCTTAAATATCTCTAGTCGTAGTATTAATGAAATTGGACATCATTAATACGGAAAGACTAGCACATTACCTTGCCTCTACTTATGGTAAGTAGTAGTTGATCTTGTCAACTATGGTAGTGTGACTAAGCTGGTATATGGATGCTTGTTAGAGAACAAGTTCATTGGATTGATCCACCAATAGTTACCATTCATAGTGCTAATGAATTGTACTCTTAATGGCAATGGTGTAAGTGATCCTTAAACTTGAGGTTACTATAGTATCTTGAGTGTGGATTGCTATGCTTTGACTCTATTGCTCAGGTGCTCATAAAAGAGTAGCCCATACGGTAGAGGTTGGGGTATAGTATAAAGCATGAAAGGATAGTGACTAATTGATATAGGAATTCACCGCTCCTTATTATAGGAAGAGTATATCTCGTATTGACCACTTGTTGAAATATAACTTAAAGAATCTTTTGGCCAAAAGTGAAAGTATGACTTGAAAAGGGTTTCAAAGTTATACTTTTATAGATGTTATATTTAAAGAGTACGCACTACACTCTTAGACTAATTAGAATATAGTGTGATGAAAGGATATTAATTACACGGTAACATTGTCATTGATAGGTTTAGTCTACCATATGACTTTCCTATTCACTTGTGTGGTCATGATGCATTGATAGATGCTACTCATGATCTATAAGTGCAAATTGATTAATTGTTGAATTAATGATAAATTAAAGTATTTAATTTATCTAACTCTTAATTAATTAATTAATGAGCTATAATTTGTACTTATTGCTGACATGAATGGAATCCTAATGGGTCACACACAATAAGAACATAATTTTCGGGTTAAATTGTTATTAAGATAAGTATAAGATACTTTTGGGATTAATTTAAGTGATAAATTAACTTACAGAACTTATTTATAAATATCTAAGTCTTGTTAGAAATTAGTTTCCTAAAAGGATTTAAGGAGCGATTTGGTGCCCTTTTAGAATAAGGTTTCTTAAAGGAATAGGATTAGCTTAAGGTAAGCTTTCTAAATCTTCTTGGTTTCCAATTGCTCTTGCTACCTTCAAAACTAGGATACTATATCTATAAATAAATCTATGCCTTGACTCTTGAAAGATGGATGAAACACAAGACAAAAATCTAGAGAGAGAAAAATCCAAAAGGAGAGAGCTTGCCCCTAGGGAACTTTCCTCCCTTGGAACGTTTCTCCCTCTCTCTCCTCTCTCTCTCTCTCTCTCTCTCTCTCTCTCTCGCTCCTTCCTAATAGTTAGGGTTTGTTCCTCTTATGTTTTTCATGATGTTCAAGGGAGCTAGCACTCAAAGGGCAATGTTGCGTCCTAAAAAATCGTAAGGTACTAGTGGGGTTGTTGACTGTCGCGTCCTAAAAAGACGGTCCAATCCAAGATCCTTTTTGAAAAGATAGAGTTTTGAAAAATCGTGTGTGTGTGAGAAAAAATCGTGTTTTAGTGAAAAAAGTGTTATTTAGTAGAAAATGGTATTTTAAAAGAAAATAATGCTGAGACTAAAAAATGCGACAGTTTTGGCCAAGTAATTTTGAAAAAGGGTTTTATTTGAAAAATGGAATCGCCACTTGGTACTGAGTTAGGGTGTACCAAGTCACTCGAAAATCGTTTAACAAAACTAAAAAAATTTATAAAATCATTTAAAGCCCTTTTCCGACTCTGGTCTACAAAAAACGAGAGAAAAAAATCCGGAAGTCACATTTGAAGAAAGGGAAGGCAAAGGCTTGCGCCTAAGGCACCATTTCTACCTAGCCGAGTCTAGTTGCGAGATTTACTCAAAATTTCCTAAATTAACCATAAGTTCTATCGTGTTCGGATGTATCTATATAAATGCAAATCCTAAGTCTAAATGTGAATATCGAGAGGGTGGGCATGATCCGTCGAAACTTGGTCGGAATTATTTACATTAATTGCAAACCCGAGTCGAGACCTTGAGAGAGTCACGAATTTTTATGCAAAATGTGATGCAAAAAGAAAAGAAAATAATAATATATAATAAGTGAAGAAAGAAGGTGGGTATGCAACATGATGGGTACGGGAGACTAATGTTTCATGACTGAATATTCCTACTCACGGGGTTCCGGCATTATCCACTTCCCACGTGAGTAGGTGACTATTTCTAGTCGAATCACACAAATGTCCTAATTTCTAAGTGAGATACAATCTAAATGTCATGCATTTTAAAAATGTGTCAAAATAATAATAAATAATAATAATAATAGTAATAATAAAATCATGCCAAATGGAAAGAAAACTAGAAGTGTGTGAAATGTGAAATGCACACGAATGCACCTAACACTAAAATGTCCTAAGGGTCTAGCATTGGGCTGGCCCGTTCTAAAAATCTTACTAGCGTTGGACTAGCGGGAAAAGAATGAAGCCACAACTAGCATTGGACTAGTGTGGTGACGGAATACCATGAATCATGAAATAAATATTAAAGCGTGAATTAAAAGCAAATTAAACATATAAAGACACATAAAGTCAAGTAGGAGCACATAACACATAAACATAATATCTAGATGCAAAATCCTAATGAAAGAGGTAAAAGAAATAAACACGTAAGCATGCAAAAATAAATAAACCCTAACTATTACACCGTGGGACTTGATTTACAATTTAAGGGGGGAAATTAAATATGGCATATCTATTACATTTTTTATCTAATTATGCAATTTTTGCTAAAATATGAGAAAAATAATCTAACTATTGCATTGACTAGCTCAATACAAAAATATTACATTTTTATCAAAATGATAATAAAGAAATAATAAGATTAAAAATAAAATCGCGTGAAAGAAATAAATACGCAACGAGTATGCCAAATAGGAAATATGTGAATAAAATGCATAAAAATCACGTAAGGCACATTAGAGCACATAAAGAGGAAAATAACAAGAAGTCGAGATACCTCTTTGGAGACTCGGTATTAGATTCTAACAAAATGAACACGCGCATTAAAGGAACCACTATTTAAGAAATAAATCACAAAAAATATAAAATTCTAACAAATTGAAAGTAAAATGCAAATACTATTAAACTAAGGAATTAAAACAAACTCAAACAAACCTATGGGCCAAAGGGTAAAATTGAAAGTTCTAACTAATCGAGGGGCAAAAATTTACACAAGTCTAAGGGGTAATTTATGCAAAAATTAAAGCAAATTAGGGGAAAGACGGTAAATTTTAGCGAGGGTGGGGGCAATTTGCATTTAATTCGCGGCATAACTAAAAGAAATAAAACACAGGGGGGGGCCAATTCATAATAAATAGGGACTAAAAATACATGAAATAAAAGTATGTACATCACACAATAACTCTACCTAAGACTTCAAGGGCTAACATATAAATAACTATTTACTAATGAAATAACAAAAAAAATGCTAACTTGAATCTTAATAGCTAGAATAAGTATGGATTAATTTAGTTTAGATGAGCTAACTAATACAATTAATTGATTAATTAACTAATACAATTTAATTAAACCAAATCAAGAAACTTACTAAGTTAAAATTAAAATACTAACTATCCTAATTAAAACACAAAACCCTCCCCTGACTTTTTCTTCTCTCTTGGTCTGTTCTCTCTTTCTCTCCCTATCTTTCTTCTTCCCATTCTTTCTCTCCTGCTCTCCCTCTCTTTCTCTCCATATCTTTCCTCTCTCTCTCTCTCTCTTCCTCTCTCTTTTTCTCTGTTACTTCTCCTTCCCTTCGCTGATCACTCTTTCTCTAATTTCTCTTTCTTTTCTTATTCTTTTCTCTCTCGGCTGCTTTTCCCTAATTATCTCTGTTTGTTCTCCCTCTTCCTCTCTCAGTCTGCTTTCTCTTTGCTCCTCTCTATCTCTTCTCTATTTTCAGCTTTTCCTTCTCCGTCTCACTCTCGTTCTCTATTTGTCAAGTCCTCTCTGCCTCTCTTTGTCTTCTTACCCCTCTTCTTTTCTCGGTTTCTCTCGTTCTCTAATCTGCCTAGAAATTGGCAGTATCGATGCCCCCAAATCAATTGATGGTGGGCAGATAGGGGATGGGCAATTGAGTTGAGGTTTATTGTAGAGGAAATTGGAAATTCGGGGGCTGTTTGTTTTTTCTGTAGGTGAGGTTGCAATTGGGTGGAGACAACGATGCTAGTGGTGATGGATGGCTGTGTTTTGGGATGAGGTTTGGACCTGTTGCAATTGGGCTATTGTGGTATGTTTTTTCCGTTTTTGTTTTTGCAGGTTTGTCAAGGGCATAGGTGTAATGACTGTGGTAATGGCTAGAGGTTTCAATGGTTCCAGTGATGATAGTTGTAGAGAATTGGCTATTAGGTTACTGTTTTTTGAGGTGTAGCTGTGTTTGTTGTTCTATGGTGGCTACGGTGATGGCCATGGATGTAAATTGGAGCTGATCACAGTTGGATTGATGATGATAATTGAAGAGGGTTGCCTGTTTGATGGTTGCTGCTTGTGGAAATTGGGCTGTATCGGTGATTGCAAGGGGAATTGTGGTAACGTTTTTCCACAGATTGTAGGCATTTGGTATTGAAATTGATGGGAGTAATGATGCTGTGCGTCTTGTGGATGCCTATGGGCTTGGTGAAGTCAAGTGGTTTGGAGACAGGGGATGTGGGGAGGAATTGATTGCGTTGGGAATTGGTGGGTTTTAGCAAGATAATGGCTGAAGTTTGGAACTAATTTTCTGGTAGTGATAGGCGGTAGAATGGAAAGATTTTGGATGTTGGTTAGGCTATCTTTGCTTTTCTTTGCAGGTTCTAGTAGTGCTTGTCAATGGCGGTGGACTGTTTGGAAATTGGTGGTGAAGTTTATGGGGTTGGCTGTGTGATGGGTGAGGGAGTTGTAGTGGAAATTTGGCGGTGGAAGAAGGAGGGAGAGAGACGGTGGGAATGGAAGGAAGACAGATGAAGTAACGTTGAAGAACAAGAAAACAAAAATCCAAAAATAAACTTGAACTAGAATACATGAACAATACCCAGAAACAAAGCAGAAGGTAAAAAAAAAAAAAAAAAAAAAAGACAACTAAAAATTCAAAAAAATTAGAACAAGAAGAGAATCTAATGGCTTAAATAAGAATTCTAACAAACCTACATAATTAATCATATTTGTTTGGAAATTAAAAGAAAAAGGAATCAAACAAAAAGAAGAATTTACCTTTTGAAGTCTAAAAATGATCTAATGATGAAATTGAAGATGAACGGTGGCCTGATGAATAGTGGACCAGCGATTGAAAGTGGCGGCCTTAGTGTGTGTTTTTAGATGAAAAAATGTGTGATTTGATCTTTAATAGATAAGAAAGGTGTGTGTTTAGGGTTTTTTCATTTTTTTTCTTTTTTGCTGATAAAAAGGGGTATTTATAGGCCACTTGTCTTGATCACCAAGAATGCTGTAAAATAACGAAAATGCCACCAATAATAAAAATACTAATTTATTTTAAAAAATATTTTTTAACCCCAAAAATTAAAAAATTAATACAAAAAAAGACAACAATCTCTAAAATTTTCAAAAAGAATTCAAAGTAGATTTCAAAAATAAAAGCTAGAGCTTAAAACTAATAAAAATGCGCTCGGGGTGTGAAATGACGATTTTGCCCTTAGGCAATGAAAATTCACAGAAAAATAGCTATTGACCTCGAAAAATTACCAAAAATAAAAAATAAGCTTAAAACACTAGGAAATGTATTTATGACTCAAAATTGGCGAAAAATGAATCTAAACTGAAAAATGACGTTTTTGCCCTTAGACAATGAAAATGTGCAGAAAAATAGCTATTGACCTCAAAAAATTACCAAAAATTAAAAATAAGATTAAAACACTAGAAAATACATTTATGACTCAAAAATTGATGAAAATGAATTTAAACTGTAAAATAACGATTTTGCCCTTGGGCAATGAAAATTCCCAGAAAAAATAGCAATCGTCTTTGAAAAAATCAAGAAAATTTAGAAACATGCTTAAAGAATTAGAAAAATGAATTTGGAATTAAAAAATGAGCTAACATGGTGTTCGTAAGGCAAAATTACCATTTTGTCCTTGTGCTAGTAAAAATATAAAAGAATACCAATTAAATCCAAAAAAATCATAAAAAAATCAACAATTTCACTTGAAAGTAAAATATGAATTTTAAAACTCCCAAAAGCTGATAAAAAATATTTACAGATAAAATTACTATTTTGCCCCCGGATTATTGAAAAATTAAAATTTGGCTAGAAAAAATGCAAATATGCCCCCCAATACTTGAAAATAAATGATGTGTCAAAATTTGGTGTTTACAAGCAAGGCAAGCAAGCGCAAAGGTTTCTAAAGATTGTGTTCGTGTGGATACTATTAGAGGCTCAACACTTGGAGAGCTTTTTATGATAGATCAACACCTTTATTGAATAGGATCGTGCCTTTTGAAGTACAGAAATCTTCTATGATTGAGGAATTTGTGCTAAACACCCTTTAATTGTATAGATTATATCAAAGAGATCTATAGCTAAGGTAATAAATTTTTAAATTTTTTGATGCGTTACTCTCGTTATTACCTTACACTGTGCACTTACAGAATGAGTATTAGGTTATAAATTATATTACTTGTTTATGTGATTTTAAGTGAATTTATTGCTATATTTTGATGTAACTTAAACTCACAATCAATATGCCAATGATTAATTCACTTTTTCATAATTAGGGACTTTACTTATTAAGCCTAGCTCTTCCTTGAGACATAAAGTTGCCTTTTTACGCAAAAATCGACATTGGCCAAAGAATAACCCCCAGTTAGTCACACTTCATCTGCCCAAGTTGCTATGAGTACTTGTAGCTCTAGCACTTTTTTACACAAAAGCCAACATTGACCAGATGAAGACTCTCGGTTACTCAGCTCTAAAACCAGCGGAGTAGAACCTAAGCTCAATCATTTCTTTTTTTTTCGAAGATATTCTCTTCCAAAACACTAGCCTCTCTTTTTATTTAGATTTTTTTTTGAAAATTTTCTCAAATAAACTCATTTTGTCCCTTTTCCTAACACATTACTAATCATAGGCATAACCCATACTCATAAAACTACATTTACTACTTAACTCATTAAACTTCATTAAACTCACAAAAAATTTCAGCATAACTCCTCTTACTTTACCTAATATACTTTCTCTAAAACAAAATTTCATGATCACACAACCAAAAATCCCTAGTCAATTAAGACTAAAATCTTCAAAAATGCAAAAGGGAACTTGATAATCAACAACTCAAATAAAGTAGCACTCTATAAAATTTATGATAAAACATTAAAAACACAAATCATCAAACAAGTAGCACACATTACGAAATATTCTAACTCCACCCATAGTCAACTCACACATTGTTCTCAATGTGTGAAAAAGGCAAAGGAAAGAAGAAAAATAAAAAAAAAAGAAGAAGAAAAAAAGTACTCACCATTCGTAAGCGTCGCCACTCAAATTGTGATCTAGCTATTGGCTAGAGATCCATATCAACTTATAGCCACCTGCAGCTACACCATAAAAATACTACATCATTCAATTTATTAATACATGCCAAAGTAAAACACTAAAAATTATAGAATAAACTTAAAATAGCTAAAAATAATAAATATAAATGTTGGGTTGTCTTTAAACAAGCGCTTCAGTTAAAGTCGAGAGCTAGACTTTTCCATCAGCTCATTATGTAACTCCTTGATAGAAAATTTCAGCAGCCCCTTCCTTCTTCTTGTTGGGCATTGTGATCTCAATCAATGGATATAGCTCTTTTTCAGCACCTCGCAACCCAAAATTCATCAACTGTGGTGGTGGTGTAGCAACAAACACAACACTGCATTCTTCTATATTGGCTTTCCTCTTGCAATCCTTCAAATTCCTCTTAATGTCATGATATCCTGAAGAAACCTCTCATAAGAAGAAACCTGCAAAATAGTACTACCAAATGTATTGTTAATATGCAGTGAATCACAAATTTTAACACAAGATACTAGTTGTGAAATGGGAGAAGTAGTTGGAAGTAAGGTTTCTACTCCTTCAATTATTTTCCTAAAACTCTTATCCTCACATACAACTTTAATTCTCACTCTCTTTTTCTTTCTCAGTATACTCATGTTCTCTTTGGACCCCTAGATTCATATACATCATAATCAACTGGTCATACTTTTCATCTATGAGCTCAAATAATCCCTCAATGGCCAACTCACAATCACGGTCTTGTACTACAGATGGAAATTCATGTACTTGGTCATCACTACAAAAGCTAATTGTTTTCACTTGTTTACTAGGATTTAACTCGGTATCACTTAATGGGCCATATCGGTACCTAATATGCAAAGCTTCAGCAATGTAGTTAAGTTGATCCTCAAAAATTTTCTCCATCCTAGCTAATCTCTCTAATGTTGATTGAGCCAATTTCTCAAAAGCCAATTCCCACTCAGGTTTTGAATCTATAGGAGATGGATAAGATTGAAAACAAGGTTCTTCCCAAATGGGTTGTTGATGGTTCCACGTATTCTTCCATACATAACTTCAATGATCCCTCCACCCTAGGTCATAGGTATTGGGGTAGGGGTCATACTGAGGGAGATAGTAGTAATTATCTTCATATTGTACCTGACTACAATTAAAACAATCATATGCATCATTGATATCCACCATAATAAGTACAATAATCTACAATTACTTAAGAATAATGAAAACCACTACCAAATCGCACATTCACTAAGTTTAACAATTCATCCATCTATGCTTTCAACACACCAAGGGTTTCACGTTTAGACATACCTATAGATATTCTCATGTTACCTCTTCCATTGGCCCAATCACCATAATATTCCTCTGCCATCTTCTTCAAATCAAAGTTGTACAATTGAGATCTCTTCTTTCTCTACCTGCTAAAACAAGAAAAATTAAAAATTAAAAAAATTAAAACAAAAAAAATAAGTTTAGAGTAAAACAGCTCGCTTTAGCCCTAGTATTCTCTTCTTTTCCTCGGTAACGGCGTTAAAAACTTGATAGGCGTGTAATTAGGTCTAAAATTATATCAATCAAAATCATACATTTACCAAGTTAAATAACCTAATGACCTTATTGTCTGCAAGAGAATAGATCGTGCAGTAGTACAGGATAACAGGGTCGAACCTACAAAGGCTTTATTGCTCCCATTATTATTATCTAAACAATCAAATCACCAAAAGAATAAAAAAATAAAAAGTAACAACTAAACTAACGCCTCTATAGAATAATAATATTTGAGAAAACTCACAATCTTAAAGATCTAGGGACTATAGTCAACTAATAACCATACATATAAATGAAAGGATCATGTCATGCTATTGGTTCTTGTCTTGTTTAAGGTCCAGTCCCAATTATAATTAACCTTCACTCTCGTGACAAGTTAACGATTACCTCCCTACTATTTCTTTCCTACTAATAAGTAATAAATTTACTAACATTATTATATGTTTTATTATATACTTTTGGTGTCATTTTAATACTATTATAGTAATTTAGATTACAAATGACCCATTTTCTAGAATTAGGGTTTTTATCTAAAAATTAGTGTTTTGAGGCAAAATTTTTATTTTGAGCAAATTAATGTACAATTCTTGTATAATTTTGCAGGATCATCATACTTAAACTCAATTTGGATCAATTGGAGTCTATGTGAATCAAAATCAAAGGTGATTCAATGAGTTAAGATTGGATGAACTACTTGAAAAATAATTGAAGAAATAATTGTGCAAATATTTGGAAAACCCAACTCTACACAAAACTCTGTGGAAATGCATGGAAAAGGTCTACACATGTCGATTCCAGGTCAAGAAAATCAGAAAAATCAAGTGGGGACCACAATTAATAATCTGCGGGTTGGATCCGCGGGTTAGCTAACCCACTGATGGTACCCACAGATTGAGGTCAGCCGTCAATTTCTAGGGCTTGCAACTTGCATCCATTTCCAGCTAGTTTTGTAGACAATTTTCAAATGAAGATAGGGTTTTGGAAGTTGAAGATTTAATTGAGAACATAAATGAAGACTTTTATGCCATTTTGAAATCTCAAAGCAAATCTTCATCATTTCCATGCATTAATTATGCATGCAAGTTGGAAAATAACTAGAAGAACATTTGCCTATAAATAAAAGTCATTTGTAATGCATTGTAACTAGTTTTTGGTAGTAGAAAGTAGTTGTTAGCTTTATTTTGTACTAGACTTAGTAAAGAATTAATAGAATTCTATTTATCCTTCAATAGAATAGTGAAGAATATTGTAAGAGAGCTTTTTGATACGTGCGTGGTGACAGCCTGTCTTAGTTTTTGAAACTTCACCAACGGATGTCATCATCTTGTGCAAATTGGAGGTCTCAAAGTGTTCAAAGCATCATGGAGCATGGGAGAAGGCACATATAGCATCCACTCAATGGGGCCAAGGGTTGGTGGTCGTGTTTAAGCTCAAAGGTGAGAGGCAGAATCTTCAACAGATGAGACCAAAAGAAGCAGCTTGAGCATTCTGGTCCTATCCACTGAGTTCTAACCGCACTGCAGATAGCCTCGTGAATAGGGATATATTTGGCGTGAGCTTGTAGTTTACATTATGGTTCTATCCGCACCTGTTAACTGCACGTGGATAGCGGTAGACTTTGCAATTTTTATTATTTTTCAAAATTTTAATTTAGTTTTTGAATTGTAATAAGTTATAAACTTTCTATATTAGTTTCTTAGGTATTTTACTCTTATACAAGTTTAGTTATTGTAGGGTTTTCATTATGTTATGTGAAATGATGAATTAATCACTGGAATTGGTTTTCTCTCCCTTTGAGGGATTTCGTGAGTTCTTGAGATGAGAACTTTTTCTTCCCTTTCAAGAGTGTTTCTTGTGAGGTTAGTACCTTGGGTTTTTATCAACAGGTTTGATAAGGGTCCAAGGTTATTTATTAATTTGGCTTCAATCAACGGGTTTGGTTGCGGTCGAATTATTCGTAGGTAAATTGATTTAATTCTACAGGAAGTTTTGGATTAATTTACACCCTAATCTTCAAGACGGTCCTTTGGGGAAGATTCCTGTACAAAGATTCAAGAGTACGCCACCTTTCTAGGGTCCCCGTTTCTCCATAACATTTGTAAGTTCAACTTTTGAAGGTAAATAAGAAAAAAAGTTTGCCCCAACTTTGGTTGAAGCAATTCTTAACTCTTTCTCCTTTATTGATTTGAATCCCTGCTTTGATATCGAACTTTTAGTTGTTTCACTAGTCACGATTCACTAAAGGCTTTGCATTTAGAATATAGATGAAACTAATGAATCCAAAAGTATGACTTAAAGTCTCAAAACTTACTAAGCTTGCATTTGCTTGTTTACTTGTTCAAGTTTTAACACTTGTTTTTGCACGACCAACTTAAAAAAGTCATTGAGTTGTTACTTGACATTGAGAAATGCATGTAACAATAGAAAATGAACAAGCAATGCTTAAGTTTTTCATATGAGAATAATGGATACTTAAGTGAATGAATACAATTCATCTTTTCGTAAGGTTTCATCATGAGAATAGTTAGAATCTTGTCATTTCATAGAGAGATCTAGTTTTGACACTTATGGAATTGGATTCTAATTAAAGCAAGGTAACACTTAACAAGACATTCATGTATGATTCATTAGTGAATTCTATATTCTAGGATTCTTTGCATTAAATTCTATAAAAGTTCTTAATCATTTACCTATCCTATTGAAGGGAACCCATATCACTCTTGATTTATCTATGTTTAAATAATAAAAGTTAGTCATAAAGCCTTAGTAGTTACACATATTTGGTTCCTCGTGGGATTCAACACTTAATACTCCAAGTACTACAATAGGCCCATGCACTTACGATATAGTTGGGAGATTAGGTTTTTATTACTTGCTTTGTATGTATTTGTTCATATTTGCTATACCTAATCTACACCACGTCAAGTTTTTGGCACCATTGTCGGGGAATCAAGGCAATATTAGGGCCAAAGCTAACTTTCTTAATCTAAACTTTGTATTTATTTATTTGTAAATAACTATTTTCTTTTGTTTTGTAGGTGTATGCATAGGTGCTTAAGGGCGGTGCTTCCATTTGATTCGGAGATAGAAAGAACTGCAGGGAAGGCTCAGAGACAAAGGCAAGAAGAATAAGCTAAGGTGGAAGAGATTGGTAAAACTTCAAGTGCACCTCAGCCACAACCACACCAAGAGGTATCCATAGATGAGGTAACTCAAAATCCTAATCCTCAAACTCGTTCTTTAAGAGATTTCGCAATGCAGGGTCCAACCAGTTCTCACACAAGTATAATAAGGCCACGGATAAAAGCTAATAACTTTGAACTTAAGCCCGGACTAGTCCAAATGGTTCAAAAAAACCAATTTGGTGATAATGTTAATGAAGATCCACACACTCACTTGGCAAGTTTCATGGAAATATGTGACACAATTAAATTAAATGGTGTTTCTGAAGATGCCATAAGGCTTAGACTATTTCCATTCTCCTTGAGAGACAAAGCCAAG
>CM045557.1:12515681-12542676 GCA_024721245.1 Mitragyna speciosa
AAGAAGGAAATGTAAAATTTGAGCTACTAAACTAAGGCAACATAAAGTGGTCTAGGCTGCTGGACAAAATAAATACTAATGAATTTAATGCAAATCCGAGTTGTCGGACATGAAAATGTAACTTGATGCCGTTCAGGCTACTAAACAAATGCATGATCTTGGGCTGCCAGAATTGATAAAAATGTAAAGTTTGCGGCTGCCAAACTTGAAATGTAAATAACAGATACCGACTAGGCTGCTGGACGGATGCATGACCTTAGGTTGCCAAGATTAATGAAAATGCATTAAGAAACTTGATGCAACTGAAACTTAAACAAACTATAGATGAATGCAATGACTAGTATGATGACATGAAAAGAATAAAGGTGATGAAGTAGGATAACTAAGCATGCAATTGAAATAAAATGATATCTAATGCTGCAATCAGAATTACTAAAAATTGAAAAATGAAAGTCAATACCCAATCCTACGATTAATCTTACTGAGAACTGAAAATAACGACGGTACCCAATGCCACGATTGAGCCTACTGCAAGCTGAAAATAACGACGGTACCCAATACCATGATTGAGCCTACCGCAAACTAAAACTAAAAATCGGTACCCAATGCTAAGATTGAGTCTACTGAGAACTGAAATTAAAGATGGTACCCAATACCATGATTGAGCCTAGTGCAAATTGAAACTGAAAATCGGTACTCGATACTAAGATTGAGCCTATCGAGAACTGAAAATAAAGACGGTACCCAATGCCATGATTGAGCCTATTGCAAATTGAAAAAAACGACAGTACCCAATGTCACGATTGAGCCTATCCGAGAACTGAAAATAAAAACAGTTACCAATGCGAGGATTGAGTCTACCGAGAATAAAAAATGAAGACGGTACCAAATGCCACGATTGAGCCTACCACAAACTGAAAATAATGATGGTACCCAATGCCACGATTGAGCCTACTGAAGAACTAAAAATAAAGACGGTACCTAATGCTGACGATTGAGCCTACTGTAGACTAAAAATGACAATCGGTACCTAATGCAAAGATTGAGCTTACGGAGAACTGAAAATAAAGACTGGTGCCCAATGCCACGATTGAGCCTACCGCAAATTGAAAATAAAAATGGTATTCAATGCTATGATTGAGCCTACTGCGAACTGAAAAATAAAAATTGGTACCCAATGCAAAGATTGAGCCTACCGAGAATCGAAAATAAAGATGGTACCCAATGACACAATTGAGCCTACCGCAAACTAAAAATAACGATGGTACTCAATGCCACGATTGAGCCTATCGAAATCTAAAAATAAAGATGGTATCAAATGCTAATGATTGAGCCTATCGCAAATTGAAAATAAAAATCGGTACCTAATGCAAAGATTGAGCCTATCGAGAATTGAAAATAAAGATGGTACCCAATGCCACAATTGAGCCTACTGCAAACTGAAAATAAAGACGGTACCCAATGTTACTGATTGAGGCTACCGAGAACTGAAAATAAAGATGGGTGAAATGAAAAACTATGCAAACTACTAGGCATATTAAAACAACAGGCAGTATGCTGGACATATGCTAGACAATTATTGAGAAAAATAAAACTTGCAAAAGGGGTGCGGATTGACAAATGAATGTATGAATGAAAAAGAAGAGTCTGGCGTTGCCGAAACTAAAATAAACCAAAAGCCCAACAGATGAGTTGGGACTTAACAGAAAAATAAACCCAATGGACAAGTTGGGCCCCAACGGACGAGTTGGGACTTAACAAAAAAATAAACCAAACGGACGAGATTGGGGCCCAACGGATGAGTTGGAGCTAAATAGAAATTAAAACTCATCGGACGAGTTGGGACTTAACGGAAATTAAAAAGAGTATGCAAAAATGCTGGACAAAATCAAAACAAAATACAATATACTAAACAAGCACTAAACAAGTGTTGATTCGGAAAGTAAGACATGATGATGTGGTCTAGGCTTGCTGGACAACATGCATGAATGCATGATCCTAAAGTGATGAATAAAAAATGTAGTGTTTGGGCTGCCAAACTAAAAGAAACATGATGGGGGTCAAGATTGCTAGACAAAATGCATTGAGAAATTTAAGGCATAGGAAAACTTAAAATAACTGTCGAACATTGCATTCAAACCAACTCAAAAATCAAAATTTTCAAAAATTTTGCCCCAGTGTATGACATCAAAACAATTTGAAATCATTCCTTTCAAGATTCGGTGCGGTTATAAAACATCAAAATTCATTTCAAATCAATCATTCCAAAAATTTTCCCTAGTATGAATCGGTTTTTTACAAGTTTTGCATTAAGCTTAGAGCATCAAAATTAATCTTGAAATCAAATTTTTCTCAAAAAATTTGCCCCAGTATCAATTTTTAAAATCAATCTTTGAATTGAATTGTGCCATTGATTAAACCATCATTAACTTTAAAAAATTTACCCTAGTTTTTATGCTTAAAGAAGGCTTCAATTGAAGATGGTGTGATCGCACCTACAAAAAGAAAAAGAACAACGGAAATTGCAAAAGTAATGCCACCACTTGGCGGTCCCTTGACTCTATTGACACATATAAACATGAGTATTTCCATCTCGAATATCTGATACGATCTCTCGCTTGACTTTCTACAAGTTTTCCAAATTCAATGGCCTCCGATTAATGATTCAGATCAAATCCCCCAAATAGTCTTGCAATTCACGTATGATTTTGACTTGTGATAAATTTAGGATTGCCTTTATTTTTATTTCAAATTCAAACAAAATAAATGTCAAAATTTTCAAAACATCAATTGATCAGAAAATGATTCACATGCAATAATGTAAAGGAAATTATGTATAGTAAACAACACGAAACGCACAAAGACTGAATGAAATACAATTAAATGAAACATTTTTTCAAAAATTGATTTTGAAATGATGGCTTAAAAGATGCCTTTTGATCTTTGGATGTCATTCCATTTGAATTCTGAACATTGCCACAAAATGATCAATACAAATAAGAAACCTCAAGCAATTGTGGTTATCAACTTTCAACGAAGTCCCATGTCATCATACTGGCTTTCTCACTTATGAAACTTCAACTATCACTTTGACTCAATTGCAGTGCCAATTCTGGATTATCAACTTCAAAGGAAGAAATGCAATGAATGGCAATGTCCAAACTTGAGATTAGTATTTCATCTTTTCATTAAAATAGAGTAATACTTGAAAAGCATTTGGCATCAGTAAGGCAATCTTCCCTTAATGATTTGGGACAGATATATTAACATCATATGCCTCTTTGATTTACAAATTTTCATTTAAAAAATTATCACAAAATAATGACGGAGGTCAGTAATATTAGCGGCTTTTGAAAGGAGATTAATTAATTTACTGAAAATGTTAAGGCTAGAAAGCATAATTCATGAAATGTTTAATTAATGTACTCAGTGATGTACTCAGTATTTTGGCTACAACCAAGTTTTTGGCGCTGTTGTTAGGGGAAACAAAGAAAACTTGGCAATATTGAAGGAAAAGCGAGTATTTATTAATCTAGATGGTTTTATTTTTGTTGTTTTGATCACTTTTGTGTTGTTCTTGTAGGTACTTGGAGGTTTCAAGTTGAAGAAAGTTGAAGAATTGGTTCAAGCATTTCATCAAACACATGGCGGGCGAACTTGAATCCAATGATTTACCTATGACCAAAGAGGAATGCCAATCTTGCATTTCTCAAGGTATGTTTGAAAGAAATTTCTATAAAATTTTTGATGCAAAACTTGAATATTGGTATGCCTTGTGTGAAGAATATGAAGAAAGTTATGTTCATCATGAAGGAAAAACCAAAAGAAGAAGTCTTTGAAAAGTTAGGAGTACCAAATTGGAAAAATATTTAAAAGACTTTTGGGATGTAAAAAGTGATTCTCATGATCTTTGTAATGAAGAAATTAAGCATAAACATGTGAATAAACAAAACTCTTCATGTATGAATGATTTTCAATGCATAGAGAAAGGTCATGATGAGGAATTAAAGAATGAAGAACATGATAACATTTAGAGGAAAATGATAGTGAAATTTCCATTGAGGATGGTAAATGGTATCTTTTGCCCATCTTTGAAGAAGATACAATGCAATTAAAAGAAGCATTGGAAGAACTTCTTAAAGATCAAATGGAATACAAAAAGAAAATGGAACAAAATGAAAAGAACAATATGGATCAATTCCTTGAGTATTCCAATGCAACAATGGGAAATGAACATGATTATGAGAATGTGAATCATGAACATGCATGTGAAAATGACCTTAGCTTGACGAATGAGGAATGCCAAAACATGTTTAACAATCATTATGTATATTGTGCTTTGTGTGGTGGAAACCATTTGTTATTCCAATGTGAAAAGCTTCATGAAACACAAGAAGCACAAACTCACAAAAACATATGCCAAATAGTTCTTTATGTTGATGATGATTATGATTTCAGATATAATAATGATTGTTTGAGCAGGTTGACCAATGGCTTAAATCTTCTACTTTTGATCATAATGAGGAACAAATGTGTGAATTGAATGCTCAATGTGATAAGGTAGTTGAAGAAAAGGAGGTTGATGATAATGCTAAATGTCTATTCTCCCTACTTATGATTCTATGCATGATGAAAATGAATATGTTTGTGAAAAAGTAGGTGAAAATATAGAAAATGAGAATGATGATCAATAGGACGTTTCTTCTACTTTTGACGAATATGATGATTTTATGAATGAAAACAAGTATATTCATGAATGTGAGGTTAAGTATGATGAAATGCCATGTGATGTGATTTCAAATGAAAAACAACTTTCTTTCAATTCTCACATTGATTTCATTGGTACTTATGAATGGCTAACAAAAGAGAAAAGTCTAGTCAAATTTGGCTATGACTTCTTTGTTAAATGTGTTTCTCTTGTAGCTGTGGTGGTTCAATGGATTATGAACAAGGGAGCATAAATTCTTGCTCAAAGGATGCATCTCTATTTGCTTAATCATTTAAGCACTGAAGGTGTAGTACATCCTTTGTGGAATACTCCAATTACGTGAGAGGATGAGAGAAAAGTCTAGCTCTGGATTTTAAATGAAGCACTTGTTTGGGAGGCAATCTAATGTTTTTCATATTTTAAGTTGCTTTAGTGTGTTTTATGTTTTAAGTGTGTTTTGTAGTTAGTTAGTTTGATTAGTTTAGTGTGAATTTGAGTTTGAAGCATTTTGATGCAATCCATGAGGTTTCATGTTTAAACTTGGATGTTTAATGCCACATTTTCATATCTCTTGTGTTTTGAAGGTACATTTGGTTTAAACATCTTAGTTTCATCATTTGAAATGTGTGTGAAGTAGTTTTGAAGTTTAAATGAATAAGGAAACCAATTTGAAGCATGAATCTCAAAGTTATTATTCCATTAGTTTACTATTCATGAGTTAAGTTCCGTTGAGCATTTTGATCCTCATTTGGTAATCAAGGGACTTCTGATGCACAAATTTGTTTTGAGAAACTTTGTTTTATCATTTAAAACTTATTAAAAGTGATTTTGAAGTCCAAAACATATAAAGAATCAAATTGAGCTTTTTAGTGAAAAAGCAACTGTTCATTTTGTTGTTTTACTTCAAAGTTGATTCTTTGTGATTTTGGTCATAAATTTAGAATTTTGATGTTTTGGATGCTTAAAGGTCATGTTAACAACTTTTTTTTAACATTAGAAACATGTTTGAAGTGTTGAATTGATAAAAAAATATTAAAAAAAACTTTTGAATTTCAAGTGCATCATGAAATTCGAAGTGCAGAATTTTCGAGTAGGCTGCTTTGGTCGATTCTCATTTCTTATGTGTTGAAGATTTAGATGAGTTTAATGCATGGATTCAAATTTTGTTGACATGGTTACATGATTGTAACATTGTTTGCCCAAAACTTAAGGTCTAAAAGGTTGAAATCATCGCTCAAAGTTGAGAAAAAACCAACCTTGGCGCCAGAATTTCTGCAGTTTTGCAAAACTTTTGAGAGGTTTGGGGACATTTTGGCTGGTTTTGGTCAATTTTGTTTGGGGATTCAATGTTTTTCTTTGCAATTTTGTTGGGCAACTTTTTGAGCATGAATATATCACTTTAACACATTCAAAGAGATTGCATCTCATGTTTCATTTAATTAATTCAAACTTCAACTTTTTACATCAAACTATGAAATTTTGTTTTGAGATATTTTCACACAAGTTTCTTGTGCATATCACTTCACCATAACACATTACATTTGCTCAAAGCACATGTGAATTAAAATTTCACCCCCTTCGAGCTACATTGCAACAACAAAGTGTGGGGGAGGGGGGTCAAATACTTCAAAGCATGCTATGTTACTTTTTGAGTTTATTTGTAATTAAAACATGTCTTAACATAACTTTTGAGTTTTTCTAAACTTTGAAACATGAGCTAGGATACTATCAAAATTAGGCAAAATACTGAGAAGTGGTTGGAAGGTCTTCCCCGGCAACGGCGCCAAAAACTTAATGTGGTGTAGATTAGGTATGAAAATATAAGCAAAACACACACAAATCAAGTAATAAATCTAATCTCTCAACTTTACTGCAAGTATACTGGGTCGAGTGTAGTATGGGGAGTATATAGGTATCGTATCCCACGAGGAATCAAATATTTGCAAGTACTAAGGCTTTATGACTTACTTTATTATCTAAAAAACTAAAAATCAAGTTGTGTAGTAAAAAGAAAGTTCAATAGAATACGTAAATAGTGACAACAACTTGAAGGAATTCAAATATTCAAGATGTCTAGAACATAGAATCCACTAACAAATCATAAGATACATGAATGCCTTGTTAAGCAGTATCTTGCTTTGTTGAGAATCCAATTCCATTTAAATCATAACTAACTCTCACTATGAAATGATTAGATACCAACTATTTTCATGATGAAATCTTATGAAAACATGAATTGAAATGATTCACTTAAGCATTCATTTTTATCATATGAATAACTTAAGCAATACTTGTTCATTTTTCACCGTTAAGAGCATTTCTCAATGACAAATAACAACTAGATGACTTGTTTAATGTTGGCCAATGCAAAAACAAGAGTTATAACTTGAACAAGTAAACAAACAAATGCAAGCTTAGCTAGCTTGGAGAATTTAAGTCATGCTATGAGATTCATTAGCTTCATCTAATATTCTAGATAAAGCTTTTAGTGAATCACGACTAGTGAAACACAAAGAAACTTAACAAGAATACAAGAATTCATGCTTCAATTATGAAAATAAGAGATAGAGTTGAGAAAGGCATTATGAACAAGTCTTCAACTTCTATTTCTTCTTCAAAGTGTTGAAGTACAAGAGAGTTTTTATATGAAGAGCACTATTCTATTGAGTTTGAGAGAATTCTATTAATTCTCTTCAAGAATACTAACTTTAAACTAACTATTACTAAAAATTGGATTCTAATGGATGATAAGCTAGTTACAAATGACTCCTATTTATAGACAAATGATCTTCAAGTCACTTTCTAACTTACAATTACATTCAATGTATTGAAATGATGAAGAGTTGCATTGAGATTCCAAATGGACATAAAAGTCTTTAATTGTGTGTTAAATGGAATCTCTAGCTACAAAAACCCTATCTTCTTCAGAAAAGTCTGCAAAAACCAGCTGGAAATAGATGCAAGTTGCAGCCCTAGAAATTTCACATCGACCTGTTGATTTGTGGGTCATCCGTGGGTTAGATGTCTTGCGAATCTAGCCCACGGATCGAATTAGGTTTTTCTCAAAAAATGAAAGTTGTAGACCTTTGAGCTAGCTTTCCATCACCACAAGAATTAGGTCATTTGAACTCTGGATGCAAAGATATGAGCAAAATACTGAGAAGTGGTCAAAAGGTCTTCGCAAGCACAAATTCACTTTAGTAATTTGGCATTTTGGCTATGAAGATGTAAGAACTGGATTTTGATGTCTCATAAGAAATGTAGAGCATCCTCTTAGCTTCAAAATCCAAGAGGAATCATCTCAATCCAATTTGGTAGCTCAAGTTATTGACAAAATACAGAAGTGTGTCATTGTCGTTGACCCCTAATTTTCTCCATTTCTTCACTTCCATTGCTTCTTTGCACTTCTCTTTTGCTTGTTATTCCTCGTATGCCCTTGAGACTTTTTGTGCTGTTGACCTTTTAATTCCTATGTGAATTTGTTGATGAGAATTTTTCAAAAATTGAAGCAAAACAATCCTCCAAGCTTGAATGTAAAAGTTGTTCCGTTAAGCTCCTAATTCAATCATTCTTGAATCTACAATGAATGTGTTCCAATTGATCCAAAGTATGATTGAATGTATAAAACCTGCAAGATTGTACAAAGTTTGTGTATTAATTTGCTCAAAATATAAATTCCTCTTCAAAACCATAAAAATCGGGCAAAAACCCTAATTCTAAAAGAAGTTGGAAAATGCATCATTTGTAACCAAAATTACTAGACTAATACTATAATTATACCCAAAATATATAATAAAACATACAATATTATTAGGTAAATTTATTACTTATCAAACTCCCCCACACTTGAATTATTGCTTGTCCTCAAGCAATTGGAAAATCAAGAGATCAAAAGCATGATTCAAGGCTTTGAAATAACAAATGCCACATTGTTAAATGCAATTCCACAATATAAAGTAAATAGGTATTATGCAATTCCTTGTAATGTTTGTAATACTTATTATACCAAGTAAAAAGGAAGTAATTATCTCAAGATTAAAGCTTATTCAACCAAATTACTTTGCCTTACAAAATTTCACATACTAAGTATCTAATATGGACAATCATATACAACTTAATTTGCACACAATAGGGACGTATTGCACTTTGTATTTACAAGTGTCTTTTGACACGAAGGTTGACATTTGTAGATGAAAACCCCCAGTTACTCAACACTTTGATCATTTTAACCACAAGTTTAGCTCTTAATTTGAGAAGTGAAATTTCCTTTTGATGAAAAGGATCGACATTTTTTGATGAAGACCCCTTATTACTCAACAATTCACTTTCAATTAAACTTGTTATGCATACTCTTAATTCAATTGCCATTTGACGCGAAATCAACATTTTTCGATGAAGATTCTCGGTTACTAAGCAATTTGAATCGTTGAAGTAGAATTGAATAAACATTCACCAATTTGCTCATAGTATAATTGTCCCTTAACTCAAATAAGTATACTTTTTATCCATATCTACCCCTTAAGAATGTAAAATTAAGTAAAGAAAAGAAATTTAAAATCAAACATGCCAAATCAAGACATAATTACAGCCATTTTACAAGATATATTTTCGTAAAAATAAAACTCCTAATGACATAATAACTATTTCTTCATATATTTGTAGAAATCATTTAATCAAAGTTGCATAAATTATTTCAAAAAGTAAGAGAATTCAACAAGTTAATGGCACAAAAGTATGATAAAAAGGCAAATTTTGAAAAAATTAGGTCATATTTTACCAAAATAATATCTTGACACACTTACCTAAAACCCAACCAAACATATTCAAATACCTTCCCCCACACTTAGAAAATTACATTGTCCTCAATGTGTAAAGAAAAAGATAAGAATGAGCATTAGAACAAGAAAACTCCCCTTGTTTGGTTAATATGTCCAAAAGATGATGTTGTTGTTGTCTTTCAAGTCCTTGGCTTTTGATAAGTCTTTTTTTGCAATGCTTCATCATGTTTTTCAATTGGTCCATTCTTGCTCCACAACCTTGTTTCAAAGCTTAGAAAAACTCAAAAGCTATGTTAATGCATGTTTTAATAACAAATAAGCTCAAAAAGTAACATAGCATGCTTTGAAGTACTTGATTTTTCCCACACTTAGTTCTTGCAATGTAGCTCCAAAGAGGTGAAATTTTGATGCACATATGCTTTGAGCAAATGTAATGTGTTATGATGAAGTGAAAAGCAAATGAAACTTGTGTGAAAATACCTCAAAACAAAATTTCATACTTTGATGCAAAAAGTTAAAGTTTGAATCAAAGAATTGAAACATGAAATGCAATTTCTTTGAATGTGTTCAAGTGATGTTTTCATGCCCATAAAGTTGCCCAACAAACTTCCAAAGAAAGCCCTTAAACCCCCAAACAAAATTGATCAAGATCAGCCAAAATGTGCTTAAAACACATGGGATCCGTGGGTCAAGGTGACTCGTGTCGCGTCCTAAAAAAAATCATGAGTAAAGGGTATTAGTGGGGTCGTTGACTGTCGCGTCCCGAAGAGACGGTCTGGTCTCGGTGACCCTTTTTGAAAATAAAGGTTTTGGAAAAACCGTGCATGTGTGAGAAAAATCGAATTTTGCGAAAAAAGTGTATTTTAAGGAAAATGGTATTTTAAAAGAAAACAAGGCCAGAACTGAAAGTGCGACAGTTTTGGCCAAATGATTTTTGAAAAAGGGTTTTATTTTAACAAATGGAGTTGCCATTTGGTACTGAGTTAGGGTGTACCAAGTTACCCGAAAAATCGTTTAACAAAATAAAAATAAAAATTTTAGAAAAATCATTTAAAACCCTTTTTCGACTCCAGTCTACGAAAAACGAGAGAAAAAGGTCTGGGAGTCACATTTGAAGAAAGGGAAGGCAAAGGCTTCCGCCTAAGGCACCCTTTCAACCTAGCCGAGGCTAGTTGCAAGGTTTAATCAAAATTTCTTAAATTAACCCTAGATTCTATCGCGTTCGGATGTATCTAAATAAATGCAAATCCTAAGTCTAAATATGAATATCAAGAGGGTCAAAATGTCCTGTCAAGGCATGGTCGGAATTATCGTATTAATTACGAAAACCCGAGTCAAGACCTCGAAAGAGTCACGAGTGTCTATGCAAAATAAAATGCAAAAAGAAAAGAAAATAGTAATAATATATATTAAGTGAAGAAAGAAAACGGGTATGCAACATGACGGGTACGGGGACTAATATCTCGTGACTGAATATTCCTACTCACGGAGAGGGGAAACAGCATATACTCCACCGCTTCCCACGTGAGTAGTCGACTATTTCTAGTCGGGTCACACAAAAATGGCCTAAATTCTAAGTGAGATGCAACCCATATGTCATGCATTTGAAGATGTGTCAAAAATAAATAAATAATAAGAATAATAATAAAAATCATGCAAAATGAAAAGAAAACTAAAAATGTGTGAAGTGGGATGTAAAATGCACATGAATGCACCTAACACTAAAATGCCCTAAGGGTCTAGCGTTGGACTAGTCCTTTCTAGGGATTCCCACTAGCTTTGGACTAGCAGGGAAATGATAAGCCACAACTAGTGTTGTACTTGTGTGGTGACAGAATAACATAAAACATGAATTTAAATAGTAAAGTGTGAATTAAAAGCAAATTAAACATATAAAGACATATAAAGTCAAGTAGGAGCACATAACACATAGGCATAATATCTAAATGCAAAATCCTAATGAAAGCGGTAAAATAAATAAGCACGTAAGCACGCAAAAGCAAATAAGGTAACACCCTAGAAATTCATGCCAAAACCCTTCATTTTGTATTATGTTCATTAGGAAAAAAAAAAAATGATGGCCGAAATTGTGGAAAAAAAAAATGATGATGAGCATGTAGTACTTAGTGCCTTAAGAGTTGTACCTAGGAAATCTTGCAAGATTAATTATGGGATAACTAATGAAAATCACTTCTAATTACCTAGTGCCAAATGGAGTCTTCCATGGTTAAAAAGTCAAGACTTACTTTGGTTTTGTCTTGTTTTAATTGGTCCAAATTTTTCCCAATTCTTTTCCATTTCTTTTCTTCTTTACTTACCAATTTTTCTCTTCTTTTTTTCTTCTTGCTGGCCGGCTGCTTCTTCCCTCTTTTCTCTCCATTTTCTTTCAATTTTCTTGGATCTTTTACTTCCATTTACTCATATTTCAAGCATAGAAATTGAGTGAAACTTCCTCCTAAGCAACTATCTTGTCTATCTAGAGGTATTCCCTTGAATTTTCTCTTCTAATTTCATGTGAAAGATTATAATTTTAGCTTTTAAGTTATGTTTTTATGGGTTGAGTATGATTTATTTTGGTCATAAAATATGAAGTTTTATTCCATGAATATGAGGTTTATGTACTTTTATGACTTGTAGATAGTGATTTAGACTTGAAATGACATGATTTAAGTTTGATTTGGTTGAAGATTTAAGCTTGAACTTAAGAACACTTAAAACAGTCATGCTGGACCAGTTTTAGTAAAACTTTCATAACTTGGTGTAGATAACTTGGATTTGAATGATTCTTGTTGTTTTAGAAACTAGATTCATAGGGCTTTAAAACAGTATAAAGCTTACCCGGTGGTTCATTGTGTATTAATCGCAGAAAGCTTGCAAAGTTGGCTGAAAATTCGGTTCTGCGTAAACAATTTTGATGAAGAGCCAACTTGGGGGCTGATTTTGAACCTGTTCTAGTTGGAATTTTAAGTGATGATCTTCACGAAAGTTGTAGCCTTATAAACTTACTTTCAAACCATGTAACCACAATTCTCTGTCTCTTGGTAGATTGACCCTAGAAATAGCATGAACTTGGCCGAAAACCAACCCTGTGCAGATTTGGGTTGATGAAACACTAGGTTGTGGACCAATTTTGGAATGATTTTTGTTAGAATTTGACATAATTCTCTTCATGAAAGTTTTAGCCCTTAGAATATAGTTTCTATCCATATAATCACTTTTCTCATACGACATATTAATTGGAAGTTATGTTCTATTGAATATCCCTAGTTGGTAAACTTGAAATAGCATGATTTAGGCTTGATAGGGTTAAAGAACTTGGAGTAGTTTATGTGTTTTTGTGATGAATTGGAGTGAAATTGAAGTGAGTTTGATGTGAAATTTGGTAGAACTATGTGAGATTGGGCTGGTTTGGTTGTTTTCTTTGCAGGGAAAATTTTTGGTTTGGTCCGATTATAGAGGAAATACTGCCGAAATTTCGGTAAAACCTAGGAAATAAAAATAATTAGGCTATGATTTAAGGCTTTATAAGCTGTAATTTAGTGATTTAAGTGTACAGAAATTTTCGTAGATTAGCTATTAGTGAATTAAATCTTTTCGAGCAAAACCCTAGAAAGTTGGAAAACCCTAATTTCGAAAACCCTGAACCCTAGGGTAAAACCCTAAGCTCCAAAACCCTAGAAAGACTTGGGGTATTTCTTGAATTTCCTTATGAAATTTCTTAGATTTTAGTCAGGATTTTTATACGATTATTTCTCGTGAATTTCAGGATCCGAAAGTGAGTCACAGCCTTATCGTGAAATCTTTTCTTAGGCATCAGGTGAGTGTTCTTATGTGTGTGTGATGCATGAAATGCCATGTAATACTTGACATCATTATTTTGATGCATAAAATGAGATGTTATACTTGACATAATTAACTAATGAAATGTGTTATTTGAGGAAAGATGTGTACTTTATCGCATCTATTCCGTAATGTGTTACATGCTTTCACTATCTAATGTGTTAATTGTGCTTGTGACTTTCATGGTCAATTTTGCTATTTTCCCATGGTTAATCAGACTGGGAGCGTATGGGAGAGATATAAGGTGTTGGGCGGTATTCGGTGTGTTTTACTTGTATATCTGAGTAAAGTCCTGAAAAAGGCTAACTCATGATTGAATTGTATTCTTGATCTTGGACTTCCGAGGTTAACTTCACCGTTACCCCTCGGATAGTCAACCGGGAGCGTTTGGGGTGATATAAGGTGTTGGGGTTATAGGTGCGTGATATTCTTTCCTATATGAGTTTCATTCCTCTAAGAGGGTAACTCTGGATTGAATTTTTTACAAGTATTTCGGACCTGAGATTTTACCTCGGTCTCGATATCCTTGTTATCTTGATCGTGATTGATACTCCTGCGGTTGAACTTGTTCCCGTAGGGAGCCCGTATCCTCCATTGACTATTTGTTAATTAATTTTTTTTATTTTTCACAAATTGTTTATTTACTCGTTAAATATTTTATCGAACAAAAATCACATATCACTGATATGGTTGCATGACTTGAGCACTCACTGGGCTATTATAGCTCATCCCATGTATTTGTTTTCTTTAACCAGGTTTCCAAAACTATCAAAGCTGGAGGAGCTGATTTTGAACCTTGTACATGTTTTGTTTCGGTATTTTGATAGCTTAAATGTGTTAGTTTTATTGTAAATATTATTTACATTTTTGGGATGTAAAACTCTTGTAGTATTTATATTTCAAGTAAATATTATGAATGTATTTATTTATGAGTGCATTTTTATTTTGAGTTAAGTACGCTTGGATGCCTAAGTGAGAGCGTGTTTGAGTCCTGGCGAGAGCTAGGCAAGCAGCCCGCTAAGCCCTTTGGCGCGCCTTTGGGTAAGGTGGGGCTGTTACAAATAAACCCTAACTATTACACCGGGGACTTAATTTACAATTTAAAAGGGGGAAATTAAAAGTGCCCTATCTATTACACTTTCTATCTAATTACACAATTTTTGCTAAAATATGAAAAAAAATAATCTAACCATTGCATTGACTAGCTAAATACAAAACTATTACATTTTTATCAAAATAATAATAAAGAAATAATAAGATTTAAAATGAAATCACATGAAAGAAATAAATACACAAAGAGCATACCAAATAGGAAATATGTGAATAAAATGCATAAAAATCACGTAAGGCACATTGGAGCACATAAAAGTGAAATTAATCAATGAGGAATAGGGATACCTCTTTGAAGATCTAGGTACCAATACTTAAAAAAATGAACACACAAGTCAAGGTATTACGACATAAATAAATAAAGCATAAAAAATAAGTCGCAATAATTTATGGGGTAAAAATGTAAATGGAGCAATATTCTAAGGAGAAAAATGCAAATTCCAGCAAACTAAGTGGACAAAACATAAATTTTAGCAAGCCTAAGGATAAAGAATAAATTACAGACAATTATGGGAAGCCAAAGATAAAAATTACAGCAGGTGTTTAAAGCCAAGAATGAAATTTCAGCAATATTCAAGGACAAGAATGTAATTTCAGCAAGCATCAATTGACAAATTACAATTTTCAGAATTATTCAAGGGTACAAATATAATTTCAGCAAACATGGAGACCAAATTGCAATTTCCAGCAAACCCAAGGACAAAATATAATTTCCAGCAATGCATAGGGTCAAATTGTAATTTTCAGCTATATAAAAGGACTAAAATAAAAAATTCCAGCAGCTTATAAGTATTAGAATACAAATTCCAGCAACAAATAAAAGACTGAAATACAATTTCCAGCAGTTAATGGGAGTTTAAAAATCAAAGTTCCAGCAAGTCAAAAAGACTTAGAATAAAGAATTCCATTAGTATAGGACTAAAAACTAAAATTCCAGCAAATTTAGGAACTTAGAACCAAAATTCCAGCAAGCCTATAGGCTTAGAATAAAAATTCCGACAAGTATCTAGGGATGAAACAATAAATTCCAGCAAGGTTTAATGACTTAGAATGAAATTATAGCAACCTAAAGTTCAAAAAAATGAAAATTCCAGCAATGAGAAGGGCTCAAAATGGAATGCCAGCAATAACAAGGGTCCAAAAATGAAATTTCAGCAACTTATGAAGACTAGAAATGAATTTTTCAGCAACTTGAAAGGGTTAAGATGTAAATTCCATTTATGGTAAAATAAAAAAATAAAAAAAAAACTGAAGAAGAAAAGAAAAAAAGTTGATAAAAAAAAGCCTAAACTAAATTACAAAATAAATTAACCTAATCAATCAAGTCAATTGCCCAAGCCACGCATTGGAATAAGTCTAACTGGAACCAAAATACTAAGATAACTAAAATAATAAAAAAATAGAGAAAGCAATAAAATATTAAAAGAAACTAATGCACCAGAATCGTCTATATTCAATTCTCACAATTAGAAAATCAAATAGCCTCTCATTCATAACCCCGCGTTCACTAATTGAGTCAAGTCAGATCCTTTCAAATTTAACATTTCCCCAAATAAAATACCCGAAACCAAAGACCCTCAGTTCGGGCATCCCACATCGTCAGTCATCCATTCATTTCGTTTAGCCCAATTTTCAACACTTATACATCCGATTCTATTCACCAATCGAAACTCTAGGAATCTTGAATTAGTCATAAATTAAACAACAATTAAATGTTCTTCCTCATCCATTAGAAGACCAACGGAGAAATCAAGCCAAAGTATGAGAGATGAGTGATTCTGGTTGTGCTTTGGAAGATGATTTTCTAGTGATGGAGTGTGAGTGCGGTGGAAAAGGAGGCATTGTATTTGGGCTATTGTATCCGATTTTCTTCTTTTGCAGGTTGTCAATGGTGGTTGGGGAGCTACAGTGGAGTTGCTGGTTTTTCGTTCCTTATTGCGTGATTGTGGGTAGAGGCTATGGGGGTTTGTTTGTGATTGTTTGAGTGGTTTAGGATGTGAACTGGGCCGAGGGGGAGGTGGCAACAGATTTTAGGGGCTGTTTTGGGGTAAATTGGGGTGGTTTAAGACGGTGATAATGTTGTTCTGGATTGTGTATTTTACAGGTGGTCTTCTCTCTTTTTTGTTTAAAGGATTTTGGATTGCTGGTGGTGGAAAGGTGAAGTATGGCAGTGAAAAGAAGGAGATAGGGGAGATGCGTTGGGAATTGGTGGGTTTTAGCAAGATAATGACTGAAGTTTGGGACTGATTTTCTGGTAGTGATAGGCGGTAGAATGGAAAAGTTTTGGTTGTTAGGCAATGGCAGTGGCTTAATGGGTTTATGGGGACGATTTAGGAGATGGGTTTTGTGGCTTTGTTGTTGCAAATTTTGGGTTTGGCAGGGGAGAGTTTGGTAGTGAAAGGGACTTGTGGTGTTTGGCAGGTCATCTGTGGAGGAGAAGGTGGTGGAAGAAGGGATTGAACGATAGTTGTTAGAATAAGAAGAACAAACCAGAAACAAGAACAAACCCAGAAAATGAAGGAAAAATTCCCAAATATTCAACTAAAAATTCCAACAAAACAAAGACATTTAATCAAATTTATAAAAAAATAGAAGGAACAAACTAAGAACTTACTTTTGGAGCTTGAAGATAACCCAGCGATGAATAGTAGATGAAACTTGATGGTCGAAGATGATGAACAGTGAAAATAAATCGAGAACGGCTAGAGTGTGTGTTTTTTGTATGTGAATATGTGTTTTAATCCTAATAGATAAAAAAGGTGAGTGTTTTGGGTTTTTCAATTTTTTTTTCTTGCTGATTAAAAGGGGTATTTATAGGTCACTTGTCATGTTGGCTAAGAATGCTATAAAATAACGAAAACGTCACCGGTAATAAAAATACTAATTCTATTTAAAAAAAATATGTTTTAAACTCCAAAAATTAAAAATTAATAAAAAGAACTGATAGCAATCTCTAAAATTTTTAAAAAGAATTCAAAGTAGATTTCAAAAATAAAAGCTAGAGTTTAAAGTTGATAAAAACGAGCTCGAGGTGTGAAATGACGATTTCGCCCATAGACAACGAAAATACACAAAAAATGAATATTAACCTCAAAAAAATTATCAAAAATTAAAAGTAAGCTTAAAACATTAGAAAATGCCTTTGTGACTCAAAATTTGACAAAAAATCAATTTAAACTGTAAAATGATGATTTTGCCCTTGGATAATGAAAATTTACAGAAAAATAGTTATTGACCTCAAAAAATTACCAAAAATTAAAAATAAGCTTAAAATATTAGAAAATGCATTTATGACTAAAAAATTGATGAAAAATAAATTTAATCTGTAAAATGATGATTTTGCCCTTGGACAATGAAAATTTGCAGAAAATAGCTATTGTTTCTGAAAAAACCAAGAAAATTTAGAAACATGCTTAAAAAATTAGAAAAATGAATTTGGAACTAAAGATGAGCTAAAAAGGTGTTTGTGAGGTGAAATTACTATTTTGCCCTTGTACTGGTAAAATACAAAAGAATATCAATTAAATCTAGAAAAATCATAAAAAATTAAAACATATGTATGAAAGTAAAAATGTGAATTTAAACCCCCCAAAACTAATGAAAAAAGTATTTACAGATAAAAATTACTATTTTGCCCCCGAGATCATTGAAAAATTAAAATTTGACTCCAAAAAATGCAAACATGTCCCCCAATATTTGAAAATAAATAGTGTGTCAAAATTTGGTGTCTACAACCCGCAGATGACCTGCGGGTGCCTCCTAGAAGTTGCAAAAATTTCTGCAGA
Organism: Mitragyna speciosa; assembly: GCA_024721245.1. Taxonomy (NCBI): domain Eukaryota; kingdom Viridiplantae; phylum Streptophyta; class Magnoliopsida; order Gentianales; family Rubiaceae; genus Mitragyna; species Mitragyna speciosa. The sequence goes on from CM045557.1 coordinate 12,533,903, forward strand.
AAAATGTGTTCTAGGCTGATTTTTTCTCAACTTTGAGCGATGATTTTGACCTTTTAGACCTTAAGTTTTGGGCAAAAAACTTTACAATCATGTAACCATGTCAACAAACTTTGAATTCATGCATTAAACTCATCCAAATCATCAACACATAAGAAATGAGAATCGACCAAAGTTGGCCTCTCGAAAATTCTACAACATTGAATTCAAGATGAACTTAAAATTCAAGAGTTTCTTTTTAATGTTTTTGATCAATTCAACACTTCAAACATGTTTCCTATGTAAAACAAAAGTCTTTAAAATGATTTTTGAGCATCCAGAACATCAAAATTCCAGAATTAAGACCAAAATCGCAAAGAATCAACTTTGAAGTAAAAACAACCAAATGATAGTTGCTTTTCACTAAAAAGCTAAATTTGATTCTTTGCATGATTTGGACTTTAAAATTACTTTGAACAAGTTTCAAATGATAAAATAAAATTGCTCAAAATCAATTTTTACATCAAAAGTCCATGGATTATCTAATGAGTCTCAATGTTTTTACTCAAAGTTAGCTCATGAATAGTAACTAACCAATGGAATAGTAACTTACAACTCAATGTTTTAAATTGATTCACTTGTTCATTTAAACCACAAATCTACTTCAAACACATTTCAGGTGATGAAACTAAGATATTTAACCCTTCTAAATACATTAAACACAAGAGATATGAGAATTGGGTATGCAACATCCAAGTTTAAATATGAAAACTCAAATATTGCATATGATGTTTCATATTCAAAATCATCAAAACTAAACTAAACAAACATACTTAAAACAACATAAACCAACTTAAAACAACTTAATACCAAAAACTTTGGGTTGCCTCCCAACAAGTGCTTCGAGTCGAGAGCTAGACTCATTGTTGCATGCTTCACTTTATAGGACCATGACCCAAAGAATACTCAATTCCTTTGGGTGTAGTTTTATCAACTATGCTCAATTGGTCCTTGTTTCTTGTTTTCCTCCTTCTTGGCCTTCCAAAACCTAGAAATGTATAGCATGGCACACTATCATCAATTCATCTATCATATAAACATCAAAGGAAGATGAAAGTTGTTTCATCATACCATTTAAACCAAAATTTACTTAATCCTCCCCTACTTTAAGCCTAAGTGTACCATCTTTTACATCAATAATGGCACCAGCAGTTGCTAGAAAAAGTCTCCCAAGTATTATAGGCATTGAAATATCATCCTCCATATCCAAAACAACTAAGTCAATTGGAATGATAAGTTTATCCGTTTTTATTAACACATTTTCAGTTACTCCTAGTGGATGCCTAATTGATCTATCGGCTAGTTGTAAAGTCATATTTGTGCTTTGTAATTCCTGTAAAACCTAGCCTTCTGGCAATTGATAAAGGGAGTAAAGAAGCACTTTCACCCAAATCACATAAAGCATTTGAAAAATTTAAATCTCCAATAGTGCAAGGGATAGAAAAACTCCCTGGATCCTTAAGCTTTGGTGGTAATTTGTTTTGAATCCTAGCACTACACTCCTCCGTGAGAGCTATGGTTTCAAAATCATCCAAACTCTTTTTCCTTGTCACCAAATCCTTGAGAAGCTTGTTGTACCTAGGAATTTGCAAAAATGCATCTGCAAAAAGAATATTCACATGCAATTATTTGAGCATTTGTGCAGCCTTTTCTAAGCTTTTATCAATTTTTAAACTTTTGAGCCGTTGTGGAAATGGAACTTGTTGGGGAATAGGGATAGTTTGTACTTGAGATTCATCATGGCTTTCATTGTTACTCACTATCTCTTTTCCTTTTTTCTCTTTTTCATTTTCATCAATTCCACATTTTTTTCTCTTTTTCCACTAATGGTTCACTCAATTTCATGCCACTTCTTAACATAATGGCTTGAACATGTTCCCTAGGATTAACTTCGGTTTTACTTGGCAACTCTCCGAGTTTCCTAAGGTTCATTTGTTCGGCCATTTGTGCAACAGTATTCTCAAGACTCCTAATTCTTGCATTAGATTGATTTGCATGCATTTCCATTTTCTTCACTATTTTCTCTAATGCTACTTCCCATCCTTGTTTATTTTGAGAAAATTCGGGTGGTGTATTTATTTTTTTCTCCCTCCACCCAAAATTTGGATGGTTTCTTCACCTCGAATTGTAAGAATTAGAAGAGATATTGTTAGAAGAAGAAGGCTTAAAGTTATTTACATATTGTACTTGTGCACACATAGATGAATCATGCATATCTCCACAAATAGTACAACATGCAACACTAGATGATGAATATTGATTTCCAATGACAAGTTTACTCAAAGCATTTATAGCATTCATAACACCATGCATTTGTGCTTTTAACATGTCATGAGAATCAACTTCATACATACTTTAGGTTCTTCTATGAGTACCTCTTTCACTTGCCCATTGGTAGTGATTGGCAGCCATTTGTTCAATCAAATCTTGAGCATCTTCCGCTGATTTTGCCATGAGAGGTCCCCCTGCAGCTGCATCTATATTAATTTTTGTTGGATAGTTAAGTCCATTATAGAATGTTCGCACTATTAGCCAATTTGGGAGTCCATGGTGTGGACATTTTCTTATTAAGTCTTTAAAACGCTCCCAAGCCTCATATAGAGACTCTCATTCACTTTGGGTGAATCCGATAATATCCATTCTCAATTTTGCGATTTTTTCCGCTGGAAAGTATTTGTTCAAAAAGGCCTTGGATAGGTCCATCTATGTTGCAAAGGTATTTGGTGGATATGAATTGAGCCATTGTTTGGCTTTGTCTCTTAATGAAAATGGAAATAATCTTAGCCTTATGGCATCTTCGAAAATGTCATTTTGTTTAAATGTATCACATATTTCCAAGAAACTAGCCAAGTGAGTGTGAGGATCTTCATTATTATATCCACCAAATTGATTTTGTTGGACCATTTGTACAAGTCCCGACTTAAGTTCAAAATTATTAACATTAACTGGTGGTCTTATTATGCTTGCATGTGAATCAGTTGGATCTGACATGGCATAATCTCTTAAAGAACGAAAGTTGAGGATTAGGATTTTGATTTACCTCCTCCATAGCCTATCCTCTTATTGTAGTTGTGGTTGAGGTGCACTGGAGGTCTCACCAAACTCCTCCACCTTTGCTGTTTTTCTTGCCTTTGTCTTCTTGCCTTCCTTGCCGTTCTTTCTATTTCCGGATCAAATGGAAGTACTACTCTTAAGCTCCTATGCATGCACCTACAAGATAAAATGAAATATTAACAAACAAGTAAAAGTGAACAAATGTTTAGAGTAATAAAGCTTGCGTTGGCCCTAATATTGCCTTGATTCCCCGACAACAGGCGCCAAAAACTTGACATGGTGTAGATTAGGTATGAAAATATAGGCAAAACACACACAAATCAAGTAATAAACCTAATCTCCCAACTTTACCGCAAGTATACGAGTCAAGTGTAGTATGGGGAAGTATATAGGTATCGTATCTCACGAGGAATCAAATATTAGCAAGTACTAAGCTTTATGACTTACTTTATTATCTAAACAACTGAAAATCAAGTTGTGTAGTAAAAAGGAAGTTCAATAGAATAGGTAAATAGTGACAACAACTTGTAGGAATTCAAATATTCAAGATGTCTAGAATATAGAATCCACTAATGAATCATAAGATGCATGAATGGCTTGCTAAGTAGTATCTTGCTTTGTTAGAATCCAATTCATTTAAATCATAACTAGCTCTCACTATGAAATGATTAGATTCCTAACTATTTTTCATGATGAAATCTTATGAAAACATGAATTGCAATGATTCACTTAAGCATTCATTATTATCATATGAATAACTTAAGTAATACTTGTTCATTTTCCATTGTTAAGAGCATTTCTCAATGACAAATAACAACTAGATGGCTTGTTTATGTTGGCCATGCAAAAACAAGAGTTATAACTTGAACAAGTAAACAAACAAATGCAAGCTTAGCTAGCTTGGAGAATCTTAAGTCATGCTATGAGATTCATTAGCTTCATCTATATTCTAGATAAAGCTTTTAGTGAATCATGACTAGTGAAACACAAAGAAACTTAACAAGAATACAAGAATTCATGCTTCAATTATGAAAATAAGAGATAGAGTTGAGAAAGGCTTATGAACAAGTCTTCAACTTCTATTTCTTCTTCAAAGTGTTGAAGTACAAGAGAGTTTTTATATGAAGAGCACTATTCTATTGAGTTTGAGAGAATTCTATTAATTCTCTTCAAGAATACTAACTTTAATACTAACTATTACTAAAATTGGATTTAATGGATGATAAACTTAGTTACAAATAACTCCTATTTATAGACAAATGATCTTCAAGTCACTTTCGAGCTTGCAATTACATTCAATGTATTAAAATGACGAAGATTTGCATTGAGATTCCAAATGGACTTAAAAGTCTTTAATTGTGTGCTAAATGGAATCTCCAGCTGAAAAAACCCTATCTTCTTCAGAAAAGTCTATAGAAACCAACTGAAAATGGATACAGGTTGTAGCCCTAAAAATTTCACACCGGCCTGTTGATTCGTGGGTCATCGCGGGTTAGATGACCCACAGATCCAACTTATGGATCGAATTAGGTTTTTTTCAAAATATGAAAATTGTAGCTCTTTGAGTTAGCTTTCCAACACCACAAGAATAAGGTCATTTATGCAAAGATATGGCCAAAATACTGAGAGGTTGTTGAAAGGTCTTCGTAGCACAAATTCACTTAAGTAATTTGGCATTTTGGCTATGAAGATGTGAGAACTGGATTTTGATGTCTACATATGAAATGTAGAGCATCCTTTTAGCTTCAAAATGCAAAAAGAATCATCTTAATCCAATTCGGGTAGCTCATGTTATTGCCAAAATACAAAAATGTATCATTGTTGTCGGCCCCTAGTTTTCTCCATTTCTTCACTTCCATTGGTTCTTTGCACTTCTCTTTTGCTTGTTTTTCCTCGTATGCCCTTGAGAATTTTTGTGATGTTGATCTCTTAATTTCATGGTGAATTTGTTGATGAGAATTTTCCAAAAATTGAGCAAAACGATCCTCCAAGTTTGAATGTAAAAAGTTGTTCCATTAAGCTCCTAATTCAATCATCCTTGAATCTACAACGAATGTGTTCCAATTGATCCAAAGTATGATTAAATGTATAAAACCTGCAAGATTGTGCAAAGTGTATGCATTAATTTGCTCAAAATATAAATTCCTCTTCAAAATCACAAAAATTTGGCAAAAATCCTAATTCTAAAAGAAGATGGAAAATGCATAATTTGTAACAAAATTACTATACTAATACTAAAATTATACACAAAATATATAATAAAACATACAATATATTAGGTAAATTTATTACTTATCAGTCGCACTTCCAAATAATTCATCCCAATTTTACTACTTGCTTTTAGGGTTCTTTTTTTTTCATTCTCTAAAAAAAATTGGCTCCAGTCTTATTGCTTTCTTTGGGTTTTCTTTTCAATTATCCCCCTTTTTCTTTTCTTTTCTTTTCTTTTTTTTTTTGAAACACAAATCAAAATAAAATTTTTCCCAGTGTGGGATGAAATTACCCCAAGAATTGCCCAATATGGGATGAAATTACCAAAAAATTGCCCAAGTGTGGAGGGTGCGACCTTCACGTAGGTTGTCAAACGAAAATTACGTATTCTGAAGGCTCAAAGGGGAAAACTAGGGGAAGTAAATGTTTAAGGGGAAGGAAAGAAGGCTTGTCTTTAGCCCATCCCTTTTGCAACAATTTTGAAAGAAAATTTACTAAATCAAATGAGAAACTCATTCGTGATGTCTAAATTAATGATCCAGTATCCAGCAGTTCATTTATGCTAGTATCCCAATAATACTTCTCTTTTTCCCTTTTTGATGAGAAAGGACGTGCTGCAACTAATCCAATCTGTTCGAATGTCCTTAACCTGCAAAAATCCCAAAAGCTTGTGTGTCAATCTGCTCAAATTATTTCTGCCTTAAAATTCTAGGTTTTGAGTCAACAAATATACCAAAATACATCATTTTGACACTTGCTAATCCCCCCACACTTGAATCATTTCTTGTTCTCAAGCAATCAAAGATGTGAGATCAACTAATAATTCAAGCATTGATATCACGAATGTGCATTCTAAAATGTGTTTCCTTAAGACTGAGAAATAACCATTATATAGTTTATTGTCTTGTCTTTAATACTCATAAAAAAAAAGAAGGAATTATATCACAACTAAGCGAATTCAATTCAATTTCTTTGCCTTACCGAATTTCACAAGAAAATGAATTATATGATCAATCAAAGAGCAACACATATCTATGATCAATTTTATTTTTCACTTGGGAGCATTTTATTCTAGTGACCTAATCACTAAAAATACGTGAGTGTCTTTTGTCGCGAAAACTGACATTGGTTATGAAGTTTCTCGGCTACTCAACATCTCAATCTTAAGCAAATAGCAGAAACTGTATTCGAGAAGTAAAACTGCCTTTTTACATAAGAATCGACATTGGTTGGATGAAGATCCTCAGTTACTCAAAAATTTAGTGACTCAAATTTGCAATGCATTACTCATAATTCAAATACCGTTTGACGCAAAAGTCGACATTTTTGGATGAAAACTCCCAGTTACTAAGCACAAGAACCATTGGAGTAGAAAAACTGTCTTATTTCTTTTCTTTTTTTTTGTAGTATAAAAATTCCTCATAATAGATGTCATATCACATATTAGATGAATGCACTAATTGACCATAATCAACATTTAACGTGTAAAATTGAGTATAGAAAAGAAACTTTCATCAATCATACAAAATTTAAACATAATTCTAACCACTTTACAAGATATACTTTCTACAAGAACAAAACTCCAAACCACATAATAATCATTTCTTAGTATCCGAAGAAAGCATTTATCAAAGCACATAAAGTAATTTCAACCAATAGGAGAATTAGACAAAAATCATGAGTGTTAGCAACAACTCACGAGCATACGACATCACTCTATCTTAATCTCACAATAACCTATGCAATACCCTACAAATGCAAGTAAGAAAAGTTAGGATATGAAACAATGAACTCCCTTTGTGAATTGGTTGAGGCCGTAGCCTCTGCAGGTCCGTTCCTTTTGTTGTGTTCGGACCTTCTAAACACACATCAAGCACTTATTCGACAATTTATTGCGGCCCTCTTTCTTAATGACTTGGATGCTCATAAGTGAGAATCTGAGCAATAGGTCTTGCTAATAAAATTAAGCTTTCCAAAAGTTCTTCCTCTCATATTGTGCCTTTGTAGTTGAAGATCTTGCCGACTTAAACTTCCTTAACATCTGCCTGAATACCAATGTTGCTGTCTTTTGTCTTATTCAAAGTTAAGCTTGAGTTCCCTTTTGTATTGTTTAACAACCTTAACATGGAATCCATATTTTCCTTAGGTATCACCCTAATCCTCATTAACAGTTTGCTTTATTTTGGAATACTAGGAGATATCGATGTGGCAATTATCGGCTTCAAGTAAGGTGACATCCAAAAACCATGGGCATTTATTTTCACCATTTAAAGAAACGAGTGAAAGACATGCAAATAATTGAATAAATAGACAAAGAGGAAAACTTTCATTTCATTGAATTAAAACTCGTACTTTCTTAAACAAACACATAACTGGCATCGGCCTTTGGGAAAGTAGTAAACACAGTCCAAGTAAAAAACAGTTTCTTAAAAGTAAATAAAGACTCATGACTATTTTTAAATGAAAGCAAAACATGATATGAGCCAAACACCAAAACCATTCGGAGAAAGAAATTCATTCCAGGGCTCTATCTGGAAGTGAATTTTGAAGCAAAGGCAACCCTAAATTCATCATCACCTCCCTAGCACAAGAGAGTGATAAGCTATCCAGTAATTCAATACTCATTTCTTGATGACCTTAAAACCAGCAGTATCGGATGTTTTTCCCATCATGAGTTTCTAATCTAGCGCTATCATCTCGACAGTAGGCTTGTGTTAAGGCAAAGGATTGTTATCGACATTCAAAACTTGTCTCTCCCTCTCCATCATCAATCATGTCTTGGATCTTATTCTTTAATTCCTAGCAATTGGCCGTAGTATGCACTGGGCTTCTCGAATGATAATCACAAATAGCGTGAGGGTCATAGTTACGGGATAGCCCATTAGGGAAAGTTTTTCCGGTATGGTGCCAAGGGGGTAAAATCTCTATAGCGTCTTCATGGTTGATTGGCTTGACCAACAACTGCCTGATGTTGGATAGGTGAAACATAAGAGTTAAGTGAATAGGCCTTGGGCGAGGTTGAAATAGGGGACGAAGGTTAGTTGGTGGTGCGGGTTGAAAATTTTGGAATATGAGTCGAACATTTGGAAGAAATGACTGGGATGAAATATTGGTTGAGGACATGATGGAAAAGTAGGAAAAGTATGTGTTGGTGTAGAATATTGCAAAATAATGGATACGATAGTTTGTGTTGGTTTGGAATCTGGGTTCAGGTTTCGAGCCTTGATTTAGCACAAAGACTGGCTCACCTTCTTTTTGTTCAACTTTCTTTCCAGTTGCTTTCTTCAGATTATTGTTGTTCTGTAAATTTTCTACTTGTAATTTTACAATAGCCATGTCCACTACCTACCCTTTCTTCATCCCTCTCTCAATGGCTTTTGCCTGTTCAATAACTTAGGCGAAGGTTTTTTCCAATTGAACCCACAATGGCCTAGTAGTATAGTGGGTCTTGGGCATCTATGAAGAGCTTAACC